>CM026206.1:17395547-17555547 GCA_014839995.1 Xenentodon cancila
AATTTTGTAATCAACACACTAGATGCCAGTTCCTAAATTTAAGCCGTTTGCTACAGCGGCGTAGTGGTTGAGTGATGGGTTTGGAACAAAGCTGTCCAAGAAAAGAAAAAGGTAATGAATCGGGAAGCCACACAGCAATAAAATCATTTATATTAATAGTGAACTGCATTGGGAGTTATGTAATCTAATGCAAAGTAAGATGATTAAAAAAAAACAACCTTGCAGTTGCGGTATAAGCAGTCGTGAACCAGGTTTAAATACAGTCTGACACCCCTGCAACAAATGGACCCATACATGAGGTGTGCATGTTGTTTTTACTTGGCTAAACTGTCTGAATTTTACAACTGAATACAAATTATTTAACCAATATTTACTTTTTTTATGAGTGATGTCTGTTCAATCAATTTTTTAAAAAGTTGAAAATGTGACAACATACCTCCTCTTTGTTAGATAAAATATCTATTTAATTTTGAAACAACAATAATTTTTAGCTGTTGCTTTTCTCTAATGATTTTTCTTGCAGTGGAGAAAGCATTTGGTAAAATTGTTTTTCTTGCACTTTTCAGTGATATTGCACTTGAGTACTGTTTCTGCACTTCCTGCCCCATCATTAAATATAACTGATGCATAATGCCTGCATAGGCCTATAAAGTAAAGACTGGTCGTTATTTAAAGAGGTTTGCTGCAGCCTTACTGCAGTTTGACAGAGCTGCATCAAGAAATAACCCCAAATTTCTCCATTTCACTGAGCTTATTTGTAAATGAATCAAAATGAATGAATTTTTTTCTTTGCTAAGACATCCTGACAAAAGCCCAAAAAGAACTACCTGCCTCTCTTACGTTATGCGCCAGCCATAAATACACAAATATAGAAACGTCATACATTTGTCTCAGTACTGAAATTATTATTTCTTTGTATGCATGTTGTTATGCATGGCCGTGCTGGATGAGGTTACATACCTGCAGCTGGTCGGCAGTAAAGCTGGTCCGAGCTCTCTTGGAGGGCTTTGGCTGGTTAACCTCCTGCTCGGTGGGCACAGCCCCCTCCATGTTAACACCGGTTCCTGCAGCGAAAACAATCATTAAAACTATTACAATAAAAATCACAACAGATAAACACTGACTGTGCCCTATCTGAGCCAATTATTCAAACTCGTCTATTTATAAAGCAGTATTAAATAAACATTTTCAAAGAATAAAATATTGTATTTCATTGATCGGGGACCGGTGCGCTCGTTGGACGCCAGCCCTGCGCGCTCACCTTTTTCCACGGCCCGCTTGAGGTTGTCCAGCATGCAGTCGTAGTGGACCCTGCAGAGTACCTTCCCCTCCACCAGAGCGAACTCTTCCCCGGTGGACAGCTGCCTCTTGCAGGAGAAACAGGCGAAACAGGCCAGGTGATAGACGTTGCCCTTTGCGCGGCGGACCCAGTCTGTGGAGTGGATGTTGCGGCCGCAGCAGGCGCACCAGGTACCGTATCTTCTGCAGAGGAGGGCCATCAAGGGCAGACAAAAAGGACAGCTGTTGTTTTTAAATGGCATACTTATTTTTAGGCCAGTGTGTTCGATAGAATTAAAATGAAATATGAAGAACTAAAGGAAACGTCTGGACATACCATTTTATTCGGAGCACTGTTAGGTTAAATTAAGGAGTAATATATGGAGTTAATTCAAATAAATCCTTTACTTTTCAATATCTTTTAACTAATGACCCAGCATATATATATATATATATATATATATATATATATATATATATATATATATATATATATATATATATATATATATATATATATATATATATATATATATATATATATATGTATATGTAGTATTGATTCAATTCTAAATTTATATTTGTGCACCAGAACTTATTTTTAATGAAGGTGCATTTCATGACGCCCTTAAAGAACAATACGCGACTGATCATAAAAATTTAGATTGCAAAGTAAAGGTCCAACATACGCAGGAAAAATCGGTCCTGCAATATTATAGCTTAATATATTGGTGTAAGAAAAAAACATATAAATCTTAGCCCATAAATTCATTCAAATCCAATCTTGATTAACTTTCTGCAATTATTTAGTTACGTTCAACCTCCATTTTAGTTTGATAATTTAAATAGTATTGATGAAAAGAAAAAAAAAGAAAAAAATTATGCATATACCGAAAGTAATCCAGTTTACAGAAAATTTCTTTTTCTTTGATGTAGCAGCTCGCGTGGCTGCCAAGTGAAGTCTGGCACACGCTGCAGGACAGACAACGCACATGCCAGCACAGGTCGTTCACCTAAAACAAAGATACGATGAATTAGCAAAAGACAAGAAGGTAGACCTGAGTAAGATCTGACAAAACCACAGTAATCCAAACGCAGACGCCTGAGAGAAACATAATTCAAGGGGGGTGACAGAGATAGAGAGAGGGGGGGGGGGGGCTTTCCAAAAATACGAACCCCAAATCTAACGGAAAACAATCGATGTTTACCTTTAATAAATATTTATCCACTATTTCCTCATTGCAGCTCGCACACACACTTCTTTCCAGCAGAGGCGCAGATGCCATCGCCTGAGGGGACGAAGTGTTTTCATCCAAAACTTCCACCGGTGCGCCCTGAACAGATCAGACAGAGAATTACGCGCAGGAATCCGCCTCCAACCTGGAGCACAGCCTGGGATGCATGATGCGTTTGAACCCACTCACATGTCATCACAGACAGTTACACATCGCAAAGTCATTTTCACATTCCACTGTGAACTTCTGCAGATTTTCTTAAGATTGCATGATTGTTAAAATGTTCAAACCTGACTGAAAATACAGCAAATAGTCTCAATATATATATATATATGTATATATAGATATATATGTGTGTGTGTGTTTATGTGTTTTCTTTCTTTTTCTTTTTTTTAACCCAACAGTCGCAACTTTTTAAAAACTTGTTAAAGCCACAAAAAAGAAAAAAAACACACACACACACACACACACACACAAAAGTTAACTGGTTATTATTAAAGCTGCAGGATCAAAGTATTTGCGCATACTCCTACCATTATGTTTCTCCTGTCCTCGGTGCAGGTGCCTTGCAGCTCTTCGCCTCCTTTGCAGTCCTCACACATGACGAGAAGCTGCGGCGGGAAGAGGATGTTGCTTTTTCAGACTGTCGCGGCTGCCTTAAATGCCCCACGCTCCTTCCCATAAATATCATGCCTCTCACTTTTCACCATGACAACGCCGGCGATTACCGCAATGACATTTTAAAGGGAAGGACAGTCATTACTTACAAAAACAGACAACACTCCAGCAAATACTTATCGTTTGTGCATTATGCTCTTGAGCGGTGAATTTGTGATGCGGCAACTGCGCGCTTTAAGCGCGCGTGCTGTGGTTTAACCGAGCCGCGTGTCAATCACAAAACCAGCACGAGGTATTGAGGAAAATAGGGATTGATTTATTTAATAACAGCAATTAAAATACTAAGTTCGCAACAAACGTCTAGCCGGGGCAACCAAAAGGTGAAGAGGTCTCATTAACTACTTGAGTTTTAATTGCAGAATTCAGGGAGGAGTTATTTTCTTTGACATTTCTTTAGATTGTGAAAATACTAAGCTGTGTGCTGGTGGATTTAATAACACATCGAGGCCCACTTTGATTTAATTGGCCAGGCAATTTTAACTAATATGTACTCACAGCTGATCAGAAGCAGAGCTGTGCCTGTCTGCCACTCACCTCATCGCTGGACAATAGAGAACCGCAACACGCTACTTTCACCTCATTTTTCCAGCGCATGTTTGTGTCCTGGACTGAAAAAAAAGCTCACAGCTTGAAAGTTTCTTTCTTTCTCCTGCGGGACCCCTGCTTGTTTTAGTCAGTCAATCTGCCCTGAGCTGTTTCTGGAGGGCGGATCTCACAATTCCTTTTGGCACCGCCTCTCTTTGGAAATAAGCCTTGTGTGGTTTTTTATCATTTTTATCATAGGCTGAGTATGCATCATATATTTAGTTAAGGGTTTAGTTAGGGTTTAGGAAAGGTGTTTGCGGGGTGTTTTTTTTCGACATAATAGCTTACTCACATAAACTGTAAAACATTATGTAGTCATGTATTAACTAGGCCTGGGTAAGTTTTGTTGAGGATTCAATATTTACTGTTCTAAGAAAACCAGTTCACCAAGCAGAATATATTATGTTTTTGGAGAGTGAATTACGTCTGATATACATCCTTAAAATAAAGACGTCACTGTCACTTCTAGAAGGAGTCATTGTTGCAGCGACTGAAAAAACGACATTTTTTTTAAGCGTTGGTTTCCTGCTTCAAATCCAAGCTGTGCGGAGTTTGGGTGTTCTCGTTCTTGCTCCAGATGCTCCAGTCTCCAGTCCCCAAATCAGACATGTGAGGTTAAATGTTGATTCTAACTTGACCAGGAATTAGTCGGTGTGGGTGCGTATATGGCCTTGTGATGGACTGGTGACCTGTCAATTGCAGTACCTCTACTTTTCACTTGAAGAGAGGTGACCGTTTGCAGGGTCACGGGGGTCTGCCGGAGCCCATCCAAACTCATTACAGGCGAGAGACAGGGGTCCACCCTGGACAAGTCGCCAGTCCATCACAGGGCCACACACATAGACAAACAACCAAGCACGCTCACACTCACACATAAGGGCCATTTAGAATAACCAATCAACCTAACATGCATTTGTTTGGACTGTGGGAGGAAGCCGGAGTACCCGGAGAGAACCCACGCAAGCACGGGGAGAACATGCAGACTCCCAACCTGAATCAAATCAATTATACGTGAGAAAAGAATTTAAGTTAACAACTAAATTAATCACTCTCAATCAATCAAAACCTTTATTTAATCAGGAAGAGCACAGTGAGATTTAAAATATCTTTAAAGAGCATCCTGGCCAAGAGGCAGCAGCTAAAACATGACAGGACAAACATATAACTTATATAAAAATGTATGATTTCTACAGATGTTAGTCTGGGGATAAAAATAGAGCTGACCAAGAATAAACTTAAAAATAAAATATGGCAATGTTTCAGTCTGTGTAACGACAATGAAAACGATCCAACTTCAGCGTATGAAAACTGTGATGAGTGATGAGTACATCACCAAAGTCTAGCTCAGACATGAAGGTGCCGTCGACCAGCCTCTTTTGAGACAAGACTTAATTCTTAATATAAACCTAACTTTAGTCTCAATCTTTTAACCAGCCTCTAAACATGAGCCCCTAAAGGGAGACAGTCATCGATTAAAAATCCAAGATATTTAAAATAAGACACACACGCAATCACAGAACCATAAGGTGGTGATGGAGGGAAGATTTACCGAGATTCTTTTGGCATAAGAGAATAACATGAGTTTAGATTTACACGCGTTTACCATAAATCTGCATAAATCACATGGGAAGTGAAGTCCTTTGGTCTGATCAAAAAGCTGAGGCCTCGTATTTCACTGTCACCGGTAGAGTGGTCAAGTCAAGTCAGATTTAAAAGCAACTATCGTCGAACACTGTGCTTTACAATCAAACATCAAGAATATTCAAAGGAATGCACATAAAAACACAGCAAAGTAAATAAAGTGTAAGTAAATTAAACTAATGTCTGACACGCCTCTGATGAAAATATGAGACTGACAGCTAAATACTGCCGTTTTCTCTTCAACACGTGGTGGGTCATCTGTAATAAACCATGCTGTTTTGTAAGTAAGACATATATATTCCAACACTTGCTGCTTTAATCTCAAAGAGTATTGAACGCTCATCTTAAAATGTCAGAATGTGACCACAACAGAGTAAAAATGCCCCATGTGAGCTCATCTGAAACATTGTAAATACAAGCATTTGGAAACGTAAAGTCTTTTGTTTCCTTGGTCACCTATTATCACCCGATCAAGCCGTTGATGGTTACAAGAAGGCTGCAGTGATCAAACGACAATCAGCTGTTTCTCTGGTTTAGCTATTTAAACTGCTGTCTTTGTTGCTGGTCAGGAGTTATTAGTGAAATGATCTTTGGTGGCGTGTTTTTCATGACGCCGCTTAGCTCAGAAACAACAATGTGCTTGCTCTCACTTGCTTTCTGTCTGTATGCAAATTATTTTCAGTGTGGCTCTTTGCAAGGAAAAAGGATTCTGTGTGTTCTCTTTGCAGGGACTTTGCAGCAGGGGCAGCAGTCTTAAATAAAACTGAAAATCACGCGAACCTTCTTTTTCTTCTATATTCTTGTATTTTTTCACTTGTTTAACTATTCAACCCTTTTCAAACGCCCGCCTAACACCCCCCTACGAGATCCAGTCTACTCCCACTCACACACACACACAAACACACAGAGCAAAAGGCTATTTTCTGTCTTTGGCTGTTGTGGCGGGATGAAAGTCCGACCTGCCGCAGCATGAGCCTGCAGCAGTATCGCACCATCGCAGAGGGATAAAGGAGTTAGCGTGCCTCCATCGAGATGTGTCTTGTTCCACCTGGTTGAGATGAATGCTCTTCATCAGATAACTCAGCTCAAGCATTGCATACTGCAGAACAGACTTCTCACCACAGAAGCCTCGATGCTGGAGGAGACTTTGAACTCAGTAAAAAAAAAAAAAGAAGAGGTCTGAGCTGGAAGCTTTCTTTTACTGTCGGTGCTGTGTCCAAATGGAGAGGTTAAAAGTGTGCAGATGGAAATTATGCTATGAAGCTATTTAATCTAAGAAGACAAATTATCTGTCCGACACTCCAGCGCACCACCTGAAGCAGAGCAGATATAAGCGCAAACATTGGGAAAGATTTCAATCTTAAGTGTGTAACAGTTGCATGTTTTCATTTTTAGTGTTGCATGGCTGATTTCTTAAATGTTTCACGTGATGCGGACCAGACGAAAACAATGCCGGTTCTGTCAACACACAGACTAACTTGTTCTACTGCTTCACGTCTGACTGTAGGTGACTGGTGCAGGATTTACAACACAATCCATCCTCATATCTGAGAGATGGAAGTGATTTTTACCTCCATGCCTGGTTTGACTTTTTGGGCACAAGTCTGAAGTATTATGAAAACAAGAATCTGAACTACGATGACCAGGTGTCTATAGTGCACTTTTTTTTTTAATCTTTATCTTCAAGGTTCATAACTGAGTGAAACAACCAGAAAGTACTTAAGTGATTCTCATGATAAGAGCTTGTAAATGCTTATTTTAATTTTTTTTTAGTTGTTGTTTTTTGTTGCATGGGAAACATTTTACAAAAGGAAAGGAGATAATTCTGTCTCACAACTGACTTTTTACTTTTGTGGCATTATCTTTCTTGAATTATCAACCCTAACAATGAAGAAATGTATTGTATTGAATCTTTTATTAATAACCTACCACATTATATATTATCTTTCACTAATAATATATATTATGTATATAACATAACATAACATAACATAACATAACATAACATAACATAACATAACATAACATAACATAACATAAGCTTCTGATATTTTCCACTAATATCAAGAAAGAAATAAGCATATTTTTAATTTGACCAAATGGTACATCTCTGCCTGTGACTTTTTCTCTAAATGAGTTTTATTTTTGAGATCACCTTCACATAAACATTTCTTAAACACAAAAAAAATCACTTCGTCATGTACCTCTCCAAAAACAGTTTCTAGAAATCTGGATCTCATATGTGATGATCATTTGTCCTGGTTTATCTGTCTGTCAGTTACATTGCTTTACATTTTAAAACATTGAAAAATAAAATCAGGACATGTCTGACTCCATTTGCCATCAAACTCCTGATAAAAGCCACAGCCATCGCTCTCCTCATCTACTGCAATGTTCTTCTAATCGATCCCAGGATGTACAGGGAAACCCCCTACAGAGGTCCAGAATGCAATGGTCTCCCTTGGCTACCCAAAATAAATTCATGTCATAAATGCTTGATTAGAAAAATTGTTTTTCACCTGCATCCAACTACATAAAGCAAAGATCCAAAGATCCGGATCCTTGAGGGCCGCTGCAATGCATGCTTTAGATGTGTCCCTGCTCCATGTTTTTTGCTATTGAACAGTTTCTCATTTCTGAACCTTTTTCAAAAGAAAACCCAAAAAGGCTGTTACCTTTTCTAGACACTTTAAGACTGACGTGACTGTCCGATGGTCGAATGAATCAAAGTTTGGAATTCTATTTCTGAATAAAGAACACTGAGCTCTCTAGGGTGAAACGGGGCTTTTAATCAGCCCACATCCCTGATAATGTGGGTTGGTGCATTAATGAACTTACCATGAGAAACTCACTAATCGCTCGGGATGTGATACTTATGGTGAAGAAAAATGCCCAAATTTTGAAGCAACTTATGCAGCCATGAAAAGCATTTTTACTCTGGAAATGTTGTTTATTTAAGAATGAGTGCAAAACTACATTCGAGGGTCCAGATGCTGCAGTCCACCCAGTAAAAACAGTAAGTCCCTGAACATTTTAATAGTAAATATTGTCAGTTTTGTATTTAAGTGTTGAGTTTAAACCAAGCACCCACCATCTAACTCCCGCATCGATGGTCATTTGGGACTAAGATTCATTGCAATTCACCGACTGACAGATAGAGGCCGCCTCCAAATTTAAGTCAATCTGCACTGACTCCCATGTTACAATGTCCAACATTAGAGCAGAATAAGCATATTTACAGCCTAGTAAATGTGACTGTCATTTTTCGAGTCAACGTGTTAAACGATATATTCTGCAGATATTTCAGTGGGGATTGGCCGAAGGAGCTTTGATTGACACATGGTGGGCGTGTTTCCGTCGAATAACATGGCTGCGCTCCACACAAAGAAAAACGGGCTTCGAAACCAGTGGGTCCCGTGACCTCATGCTTCATCCATTGTTTTATACAGTCTATGGTTTAAACTATGCAAAAAAGTTAAACAAAAAGTTTAATTGAAAATGGTGCACAGCATTCAGCACCAGTAAGTAATGTTGGAGGCTTTCATCGACAGAAGTTGCAGGCATTTGGGAAAATCCTCTAATTTGCGACTTCCACGTGGACTTTTGCTGTCATAAGGGCTGCAACCACTCATTTCTTTCATTGAAATCAGTCCGATATGAGGTGGTTTACAATTGACACGACCAGTTTAGCATGACCTTTTCTCCTTGCTGTAAATGGGCACTCATTGATTCCAAAGAAGGAGGCGGGAAGCTGGAGGAGGGTGGAAGTTGAGTTGGGAGGTGGTGATGGTGGTGGCAGTGGTGGTGGTGGTGGGAGGAGGGGGGGGCAGCTGGGTGGAAATCACAGCGGTGGAAATGGCAGTGCAGTGAAAGAGGGGCCTGATTAGACTGGGACGGCAGGCGAGAGGGAGCAGCATGCTCAGCCCAATCAGAGTGACATAAGGAAAAAGTGCTCTTATCAACGAGTAATGGCCCACTTGACAATCACACAGGCACAAAACTGCTCTATTTAACGCTGATTGCAAAAACTGCTTCCCCCCCACACACCCCCACCCCCAGCTCCCCATCTGAGAACTGCATGACTCCCCCGAGATCTCCCTGCCACCTCCCAGTTTACAGCCAAGACCTTTTCCTGAGTGGAATTTATAATTATGCCTCCCCATTTCCACACTAATTGTTATTTTAAGACCTGCGTTGTGCATCAGGTATTAAGCGCTGGTGAAATGTCTTCCTTGATTACTTTGTTTATTGACAGCAGCACATCTATCTCTTCTCAGCTGGTGTCTCCTACCTGGTTGTTCATGTCGACTGGTCGGTGTGAAGGTCCTGCAGCAGCCACACCTGTACAAAGAGAGGTTATTCCTAAAATCCCACAAAGGATGCTCTCTGACTTTCAAAACCTATCCTGCTATTGTTTCAGTCTGCTTTTAAAAAAGATAATTAACAACAACTTAAGGGTAATAATTCATTAAGTAAAAATGAGCACAACAGAAGCAGTTTTAGGATGTAAAATGACAATAAAATCACAAATGACATAAAATGCTAATTAAGACACAATAAATTAAGCTTTCTTTCCACTGTTTTGTTAATAGCTGTGCTTTATCTATTTGGGTTTTTTTTTTCTTTTCCTAATTTTTAAAGGTTTAGACTGATTGATAAAAAAAATTGACTCAGCAAGCAAACAATGAAAAGAATAATCAAACTCATTCAAGAAAGTCAAACACAGGGCGGTAGTCTAAAGAAGACACTGAAGCATGAGGACAGAACCCTTAAAGAAATATGTATAAGTAATAATAATAGAAACACACATTAAAAGAAATTAAAACAATATGAGGAGACACAGGAGCCAATATTTGTAAAAAAAAATCAGCTGAAGGAAGTGGAATTTATGTACAGAAAAGCCAAAAATAGTCGTAAAAAAAGCCATAATATAAAGCTAAACAGAGAACAAGGTTACAGTGTGCTCAAGAGAAGCAGTCATTTTTAGTGGATTAGAGGAGATGACCATCATCAACGCTGCAGCAACAGCAGTCGCGCGTTGAACTTTACTCATTCTCTTACCTTCTTAAAGGACAGACAGGAAACCCTCACATGCTGCCAAACAACTGTTTTTTCTCATCCAAACTCAGGCTTCAAATTACTCAACCTTTCATAAAAGCTGAAGAAAGTAGACAAGGGTTTTTTCTGTCATGTTTTTCCAAATATCCAAATATACTTTTCATTTCTAAAATGTATTGGAAAAAAATGCCTTTTCAACAATTATTTTATATGTTTTCCAAGGCTTTGCCAGTTTTTTTCTGTTTTGCTTTTCTGTTTTGTTTCCAGGGTTTTAATTTATTTTACTTTTTTGTTGTTATTTATTTGTATCAAATGATAGAAGTCATGCTTTTAGAAGTTATAATAACTGTAATATATGCCCAGACATTTATTGTACAAACCCACATGCAAGCCGGATAGGAATTCCTGACCACATTAATTATTGTTGTGTTTTAAAGCTGACACAACTGTGTTGTCAGAAACTTTCATCAACATAATCCAAATGCAGCCATGAATTGTGTCCCTCGTGACTAACTGGAATCAAGTGCAGCCACATTTTTAATTCTGGTTGAAAACTGTGGATATGCTCACATTTCTTTTGTGCTTAGTGATTTCTGTTATTGAGACGGCCAATGACAGATCATTTATCTTACTTATGTGGCTGAGAAGAATGATTCTGTAAATGAAAAGGCTCTTAAAAGAAGTGAAAGATTCCTGAGAAAGACACCAGACACCATCCAGACACAGCGATGTGGTTCACCGATTTTGAACATCTTGATCAAAATCATGTCTATATGAGGTTTCGCCTCTTCTACCTTGTGAGTAAGATTATATTTTAAATATCAGGACATAAGTTAAATTATTACATATTTTGAATATGCATCTCTGTGTTCAGTCTTCGATATTTAAACAGGATGGTGGACCAAAGGGACAATAGAAAGATTCCCTGATTCTTTAAGGAATCCAAAGACATGTAGCTCCCTCTAGTGGTCAACACAGGTAACAACTTGAAGTTGTAACTTGACGTTACACGTCATCACCTGTTAAAACACACGGAGGTTGAAGGAGGTTAGATAGATAATCAGAATCAAAATAATGTGTTCGCCATATTTGTGCAAACAAACGAGGAATTTATGTCAGCTGACTTTTTCTCTCTTTCTCTCTCTCTCTCAAGGTACAGCACAAAAATAAAATTAAAATAAATAACAAATAAAAAGCCAAATCATTTAAAAAATATGTACATTATAAGACAGACCCAATATTTACAGAGATATTGCTGAAATATTCGATATGCTTGTTGTGAGTCCAAACCTTTGGCCCGGGAGTTTTTAACTCTTATTGACTCCTTTAATCTCACCCAGTCTGTGACAGGTGCGACTCACCAAAAAGGGCACGTTTTAGACCTTGTTTTATCCTTCGGTGTAAATTTAAATGTTACTGACATCGTTGATGCTGGTATTTCTGACCACTTTGCTGTTTTTTTTTCTGTTGCGATTCCGGGTCCGAATGTCAGGCGACGCACAGCGGAGCGCTATGCGCGCACTATAACCGCTTCCACGGCTGCGCAGTTCGCTGCAGCCTTCGGCAGCTCGTTGGGGTCCTTCAGGGACTGTTTGGTCAATCTAAGTCCCGATGAATGCCTAACCGTTTTTAATGCGATCTGCACCGATATCCTGGACATGGTGGCTCCGGTCAGGAGGAAGCGATCCTAACCAGTGACAGAGCCGTGGTTGAATGAGACCACCCGGACCCTGCGACGGGCCTGCAGACGCGCTGAGCGGAAATATAAAAAAGATCATCTTCACATCTCCTTTGAAATTTTTAAAACGAGTTTATTAGAATACCAGAGAGCTGTTAAATCTGCTAAAACACACTTTTTTCTAACCTTATATCAAGCAATTCTGATAAGCCTCAGTTTCTTTTTAAAGTTCTTAATTCTCTTTTACATCCTGGGGACCCAGATGGTATTGTGCCATCACAGATACTGTGCAATAGATTTCTGGAGTATTTTATAAATAAGATCTCCTCTACTCGACCGCCTTTGCCTTTATCCTTGTCCTTGGCAGATCCTGTATCTGCAACCGTTTGCAATGTTGTTTTTGAGACTTTTGAGCCTGTGTCCCTATCTTCTTTGACTGAAATTGTCAAACACCTCAAGCCTTCCAACTGTCCTAAGGACAGTGTCCCGGCTCGGCTCTTTAAGAATGTTTTTTTAACAGCATAGGGCTGTGTGTTGTTGGTTTGATTAATTCATCTTTGAACTCCGGTTGTGTTCCAGCTGCTTTCAAACATGCTGTGGTGCAGCCGCTCCTTAAAAAGCCTAATCTAGACACTTCAGTTCTTGCGAATTACAGGCCAATTTCAAAGCTCCCGTTTTTATCTAAAATTTTAGAGAAAACTGTTTTTAACCAATTACAATCTCATCTTGATCTTAATGATACTTTAGAGAAATTCCAGTCTGGTTTTAAACGATTTCATAGCACCGAAACTGCTCTCCTTAGAGTTTTTAATGACCTGCTCCTGTCCGCGGACCACGGCAACCCGACTGTTCTGGTTCTACTGGATCTCACTGCTGCCTTTGATACAGTAGATCACCAAATCTTGCTATCGCGGCTTGAGAACTACGTAGGCATTAAAGGCACCGTTCTACATTGGTTCCGGTCTTATTTAGAAAGCAGGAGTTTCTCTGTTTGTTTGGGCCAGTTTTTCTCGTCTGCATCCCCTCTTAATCGTGGGGTGCCTCAAGGTTCCATATTGGGTCCAATTCTTTTTTCTTTGTATATGCTTCCCTTGGGCTCCATTTTTCGGAAACACAAAATTGCTTTCCACTGTTTTGCCGATGACCTACAAATTTACCTGCCCATAGAGTCTAAGTGCAAAAAGTCAATTGAACCTCTCCTCATCTGTCTCGAGGAAGTCCAGTCTTGGTTGCAGAGTAACTTTCTCAATCTAAACAAAAATAAAACAGAAATAATAGTCTTCGGTCAGCCAAACATTTTAGATGGGCATGACAGTGTGATTGGTCCCTTATCTGTGTACTGTAAACAATCTGTAAGGAATCTTGGTGTGATTTTTGATTCTGGTTTTAAGTTTGACAAACAGATCGGTTCAGTGGTCAAAGCTAGCTTTTTCCATCTACGGCTTTTAAGTAAGGTAAAACCATACCTTCCTTTGAAAGACCTGGAGAGAGCTATTCATTCTTTTATCACCTGCCGGCTAGATTACTGTAATTCCCTCTACTCTGGGATTGACCAGCTGTTGCTCCGCCGCCTGCAGACGGTTCAGAATGCAGCAGCTCGTCTGCTGACTAACAAGAAACGTCGTGATCATATCACTCCTGTCCTGGCCACCCTGCACTGGCTTCCAGTCCAGTACAGGATCCATTTTAAGATTTTATTACTGGTTTTTAAGAGTTTAAACGGTACGGCACCGTCTTATTTATCTGAGCTTTTAAACCTCCATGTTCCGGTCAGAGCTCTGAGGTCCACCAATCAGTTACTTTTAACTATTCCTCGATCTAAACTTAAAAGCAGAGGGGACCGATCCTTTTCCTTCACTGCCCCCAAATTATGGAACAGACTACCTTTTAATATCAGATCTGCTGAGACCACTGAACGTTTTAAAACCCTGTTAAAAACACACCTCTATGCATTGGCGTTCCCACCATCCTGAGCATGACATCTTGGTTTCTTGTGTATGAGTACTTGTATGATTGTAGTTTATTACCTTTGTTTTAATTGTTTTTAATTATATGTATTACTTTTATTGTACTGTTTTATGTTTTATTTTAAATCTGCACTAGTATGGATATTTTTTTTTTTTTGTTTATTGGTCAGTCTGGAATTTTCCTGTTCTTATGCTGTACAGCACTTTGGCTAAACTGAGGTTTTTTAAATAGTGCTTTATAAATAAACTTGAATTGAAAATTGAATATGCTGCGTCTTTTTAAAGTTAAGCAGAGCAACGGCCTGAGGGAAGATGGATGGATTAACTGAAGACACCACAATGATTTTAGATTTGCACTTTTGTTTAAAGAGAGAATTTTATTTATTGTGTAGCACCGAGAGTTTGAGAGTAACGTAATTTCGATTCTCTTTATGTACCTCACATGTGGTAGGATTGACAATAAACGCGACTTTGACTTTGAATTTGACTTTGACTTTGAAGTAAATGAGAAATACAAAAGATATACATAGAAACACTTACACAAATATATCAGTCAAGTTTTTTTGTTTGTTTTTTCTTCTTTTTTTTAAATAGAGTTAATTAAAATTGTAACCACTACAAAAAAACAAAACAAAAAAAAATCTGTAGCGTGAATACATGTACAGTTGGGTCAAAAAGGTATTTAGTCAGCCACTGATTGACTTAAAAAAAAAAAAAATCCAAGAAATCATATTGTATTGATTTTTTGTATTGAATTGATTTTTAAAGAATTTATTTGTAAATTATGATGGAAAATAAGTATTTGGTGAATAACAAAAGTTGAACTCAA
Organism: Xenentodon cancila; assembly: GCA_014839995.1. Lineage (NCBI taxonomy): Eukaryota > Metazoa > Chordata > Actinopteri > Beloniformes > Belonidae > Xenentodon > Xenentodon cancila. Next base: position 17,410,497 of record CM026206.1, read on the forward strand.
CACTTTGCAACAACCTTTGTTGGCAGTGACGGAGGTCAAACATTTCCTGTCAGTCTTCACCAGGTTTGCAGACACTGCAGCTGGTATTTTGGCCCGTTCCTTCATGCATTCATCTACTCTAGAGCGATGGGTGACCAAACACTTATTTTGTGTTGGTCCATGGTTTAAAATGTTTCCTTTTCACAATAAAGAGTAAAGAAATACAAAACAACAACTAAATATGTGCTCTAAAGGCAATTACAGACTTTCTTCTGCTATTTAAATCTATAACATTTTCTTTTAGATTGAGGTGTCATATATGCTCAAGAATTGTAAAGCTATCTTTCATTGTGACATTGTGCATTTTCTTTTACAAACCATAACATCTTGTGGATTTGCAATGTTACACAGTATTCCAGCCACCCCACTGCACATCCTCACTATGTAGTACAGCATCAGTATCGGCATTGAAGTGAAGTGCGTCATCAATAATAGTCCCCAAGTCCCCAATAGTGCCCAATGTATCGATGCACCACCCCAACAGCCTGGTCAGGAATGAATGAAGTGGGGACAATGGAAGACTTCCTTCGGATATCAATGATCCTCTCCTTCGTTTTTGGGACACTGATATTCAAAAATGAGCGTTCACACCAGGCAATAAAATCGTCCAATACTGAGCTGTGCAGACGGTCCTCATCACCGAGCAAGAAAGTATCACAGAGTCATTTGCATACTTAACCGTGTCTGCCATCACACTGACTCTGACAGTCACTTGTGTATAAGAACAACTAAAGGGGGGAAAGGATACATCCCTGAGGTATACCTGTGGAGGATAAAAAAAACTTCTGATGAAACGCCATTAACTCATGCTTTCTGAGCTCTATCAGTTAAAAATCACCAAGCCAGCAAATCAAGCCTTGTGCAATTCCCATACTGGCAAGTTGGTCTGCCAAAATAATGTGGTTGTCTGCAATAAAAAGCAGATGAAAAGTCAATAAAAAGCAGCCACGACAAGTTTTTACCGCTATCAAGATGGCTTTGAAGTGAGTGAAGTAATGTAGCCACGGCATCCTCCACCCCTCTGCCAGACCTATAAGCAAACTGGAGCGGGTCCAATATTTCCTGAGTAACCCCCAAGATAATATTGTTTAAAACAATTTCATAGCAAGAGCCGTGAGAGCCGCGGGGCAAAAGTCATTGAGAGACTTGCGGTGGTTAGTCTCAGGCACAGGTACTATTACGGAGTTCTTCCAAATACTGGGAATCGTAGCAAGAATAAGAGACTTATTGAAAAGAAAAGTGAAAATGTCAGAAAGTGATGTAGCAAAGTTTCAAAGAAGGCATCCACTAATATGATCAGAGCCTGGACTTTTCCTCTCTTCAACTCCCCTGAAAAGTCTTAAAACAGTTCAGTACTAAAATCATGACCATTAAGACTATCATAAAAAATATTCCAGTCATTTGCCATCTCCAAATCTGATTTCCCATTAAAAGAAAGTGAGCACTTTCTGGGGTTCATGCCCATCATCATGCTTTCATCATGATAATCTAATTTTCAGTTAGATTATCTGCGACTCCGTCTTCACTGTGTTTTCTGCACCATGTAACATCCAGGAAGGTGACAAATCATTTCAGGGCTCTATGAATAGGATCTAAGAAAACTTTGGGAGTTGTGAAATTCTCACACCAGAGTATGGAACCACGTTGTTAGGAAAAATGTTGCATTGTTCCAGTTTTATTTAAACAATTGAAAATAAAGAAATTATTTTCCTTTAAATGTCAGAAAAAAGAATACACAACCCTAGTTTTGCTATGTGTTACACTGTCACAAATGTCATCCTGCAAATAATAATTTAAAAAAAAATAGTTAAACATGAAAAAGGTTTCTAAGGTAAAATAAAGGGTGATTGGTGATGTTGGTCTGCAGACTCTGACATCAGAGAAACAAGTTTAATCCTCCTATGACCCAAAATATTCCAAAAACCTCAAATTACTTTGATTTATTCCAACTTTTACTATTGTCAGCGTGGTTTATTGGCATTAAAATACAATGCACTTGCACAATACCATAAAATACTAATTAGAAAAATAATACATCAGTACATTGTTATTTTACATTTCAATAAAGAAACAGGCCCGGTCTTTCTGTGTGCATGTGCCTGTTGTTAACTCCGGGTACTCCGGCATCCTCCCACAGTCCAAAAACATACATACCTTTAAAATTGTGAATGTCAGTGTGCATGGTTGTCTCTATATGTGGCCCTGTGATGGACTGGCGACCTGTCCAGGGTGGACCCCTCCTGACCCCCGTGACCCTGAGACGGAGTAAGCAGGCATAGATAATGGATGGATAAACAAACAGTTATAGGTTGACATCACTTCATGTAAACAATGACTGAAACAGAAAAACAGGTACATTGAAACACTGCTATCTCACAATTTCTGTGTCTTGATCAATTGTGACATGACAAAAAATAAAAATGCTGTTAATTATTCAAACAAAAATATAGTTTCCCATTGACCCTGAACAGAAAGAAGGTAGTGCAGATAAAAGATGGATGGATGGATGGATGGATGGATGGATGGATGGATGGATGGATGGATGGATGGATGGATGGATGGATGGATGGATGGATGGATGGATGGATGGATGGATGGATGGATGGATGGATGGATGTATTGAAAGTGTGTCAGTTTGTTCAAACTGTATGCAATAATAAATATCAACACAAGGGGGCAGCAGTGCTATGACGGATCGCTGATGGCTGACGAAGCTGCTCAGAAGAAAAATAGATGAAAAATAAAATTATATTCTTATATCTTTTTTAAATGAAATCTTAAGATTGTATTAATAATATTAGCAGTAGTAGTAGTAGTAGTAGTATTATATTGCTCCGTATTTTTTAGTTTAAAAAAAAAAGAAACAGATTTTAGAGAACCTTTTAGAGAAAACATCTTAAACAAGATTTAATGTGCATTTTCACCAAAAAAAAGTGTGAGACACATTTTGTAAAAGTTTAAAGAGAATCGCACAAACTCACAGCAAAAAAAGTTTGGGGTTGTTTGTTGTTGTTTTTTTGTTTGTTTGTTTTTTGTTTGTGTTTTTTCGCTTGTTTATTAGTTTTTTTTATTTTGAAATTCTGAGCAGTGAAAACGGATCAGAGTTAATCAGAATCCAGAGCAAAATTAGGGTGCAGAGGAATCATCTCCACAGAAATGATTAATAAAAAAGAAAATGTGTTCAGAGAATTTAAATTACAGCCAAAACTTTTCTTTTATAGAAGAATATGTCATGATGGTTTATTTTATTACAGTTATTTATTCTATAATAAGCAAAGCTATTCTGTTACGACCAAAGATAAGTTTAGCATTAAAATGTCTATTTTGACAAACCTTAACGTTATGTTAAATGTTAAAGTCTACGACAGTATGACGGGTTGCCAGGTGAAAAACCATATCTGTCTAAAAAGAGTATATAGGCACAACTGAGGTTTACAAAAACTGCATCTGAGGAAACCAGGACCTCGGAAAAACTGTCCTGTGGATGCACGAAACCAACGTGGAGTTGTTCGACTTCAGTGAGCAGAGCCATGTTTAGAAAAACAAACAGGCAAACCTCTTACCCACTGTCAAGCATAGAGGTGGAGATGTGATGATTGGGGTGTTTTGGCACCACAGGACCTAGACACGTTGCAGGTCCTCAGTCTTATAGAGAAACTCGTCTGCAAATCTGCAAGCTACTGAATCGTGAGGAACTTAGAACCCATGTTATCATTTTTTTTTTTCTTTTTGGTTTGAATTTTGTCGATTAAATAATGGAATGGTGAAAAGAGTTATTGTTGTTATTGTTGTTTTTGTTGTCGTTTGTCTGAGGTTTTGTAAGACCCCTATGATCAGATTATTTAATTCTACTTTTGCACACGTGCAGACAAAAACTGAAATTATTACTTTTGCACACGACTGTCCGAGAAATGTGATATCTGAAAGATTTGCATAGCTCAAAAGCTGTGTGTACACACATGTGTGCGTGTGTGTGTTACAGTTTACCGTCAAAAGGACCCTGAAAGCGGAAACCAGCCTGGCAGCGTCGTCACGTGATCTCCATGGTAACCGCCAGGTGTCGTCAGCCCGGTGGTGGGAGAGTTGTAGCTCCAGTGCAGCTCAGCTCAAAACCTGCCGTCACACTTTTTAACAACTTTAAGTTGGACCTGGGACTTTACTGGCCATCCTGCAAGAAGACCAAGCAGAGTCCATTATACGTCCATTGTTGCGGTTATTTGAAGCAGAGCGCGAGCTGAAAACCATGAGCCATCACAACCCAGGGTAGGAGCAGTTTCATCTCTTCATGTTCAATAACGAGATCAGGCGCGAGGTTTCAGTGAAGCTACAGCTCCACCCCATCACATCAGTTAATATTTACCCTCTTCTTGCTTTTTTATTATCATTCATATTTGTATTTATTATTATTTTACTTGCAAACCAAAGCTGATCCTGTAACAGCCAGAGGTAAAACGTCCAGCAGTACAATCATCTTTAAGTCTACACTAATGCTTAGGGTATGGTGGCATTATATTAACTTAACTTTAGGCCTAAAAGACGAAAAGCTTTAATTGAACTTTTTTCAAAGAGGCTGAATTAAAATACCTGTAGTTTAATCACCAAATCTACTTTTAAACTGCTGGCACAATTTAGGGGTCGACTCAAAATCAATAAATGAGTGTTTGGAATTTTGTTTTCATTTATTTGTGCTGTAATGTGTCTACATTTAAACTGAAGGGACTTTATAAATCCGTTTTGTTCTGCATTCACAGAGAAGCACTATTGAAACTGAAGTTGTTCTACATTAAGCATTAAAAAGTGTATAAAACCCAGTGAAACCCACTGCCTAATTGTTGAATTTTAAATCAAGTAATAGTACATTCTTAAAATTATAACCACCACAAACTCCAAAATTATTTTTCAAATATTACACTTTAGTAATGACGATTCAGTAATATAATAATAAATCACTTAGAGGGATATTTATGAATATTTAAAGATTACTTTTTACTTTATAACATCAGTGTATTTTGTCAGTACATGGATGCACCATTTTCAGCGCAGGACTAAACAGATTATTTTGACATTGTTACTTTAAGACGTTTACCACGTTAAAGCTTTTTTTGTGAAGTCTCCCTACCATTTTTATTTACCTTGAAATTCCTGCAGTAAAGTTATTGATAACAACAATGCATGTATGAGGCCGGCGCCTTAGGTCCAGGGTCAAAACTACAGGCAGATCTGAATAGCACCAGAGCCAAACCAGGCAGGTGCACAAAGAACGGGCCTCCTGGGTCAAGTGTGCCGTCCCCTCTAATTCCTCTGCGCAATCAGACACCAGTAACAGACTCTGGTTGTAGGATCCTGTTGTGTTGTACACAAATGCTGGTGGAAATCAAATCTGCATTGGGGGAAAAAGAGCTTCCCCTAGGCATCCTGCTCAGTGGGCAAGTTGATGTCTCGTTAATGAGGACAAGAGGACAACTGCCAAGATACAAGCATTCGCTGTGTCCCAGTAAACCATTTGATTAGCTGTAATCAAGATAAAGTTTAAAGTCTAGACATTCTTCACGAAAGCAGGCAAAGCTGATGTTTCTTTTTGCGTTTCTACCAATGTTGTTGTCCACAGACTTATTTCAGCCTACAACAGCCTCACGGACAAACATCTCGCTGGGTACTTTAGCAACAGTCGAATCAGGAGACACTTGCAGAGAGCAGGACTGGTATGTCAACACTGTTATTCAGTATAATTACACTTCACAGGAGACATTTCAGGATACCTGTACTATCTATGTCAGCAAAGGTTCTCTTGTCCAAACTCTGTTTATATTATTGTTGGCACCAGATCACCAGGAGTGGGCGTATTGTTCCAGACAAGGAGTACAGATACAAGCTGCTCCAGAGAGCCCACCAGAGACATGTCCGAGAATGCCTGGCCCAGGCCATCTTCCACAAGGTGCTGGAAATGGAGGTAGGACGCGTACGAGAGTAAAAATGCAGTTGAGAAAATAATACTGTCAGCTAATTTGTGATTCTCCTCACATAATAGTGGATGCTAATTTGTCCTGCTGCTCCCCCAGCGTCTCCACCAAATCGAGATCAAAAAGAGACTGGAGGAGTTTGCAAGGAGGGAAAGAGTGCACAAGATCAAGGTGCATCATTTACATTTCAACAGCCCATGATGATCTGTTTTGTAAATTGACTCTTATATTACATGAAACAAAAAAACAGTTAAAGAAGAGAGTTAATCTGCAAACTACAATAAAGTCCAAATTCTACACATCAGTGACCCAAATACATTTTTAATTTAGTGTTAAGCCACGTAAAGCATCTTGGTAAATGATATTGTTTGGAAGGTGGAGCGTTCTAAAAGGTGTGAGGAAGACATTATTCGCATCCTGTCTCCACACCCACCCAGGGGTACCAGGGGAATCCGCAAACAGCGCTCCGGATTAGTGAGGGAGCGCTCTGAATCCTCTGGTTCTGTGAGTACAAACGTCCTTATTTCTGTTGTTTCACTTCATTGCCCTGTAACAAAAAGTATCATAGGTCGTAGCATGTGAATGATGCAGATGCAGCACTGCAAGTACGCTACAAACGGCATGGGCTAAACTGTCTTCATCACACAAACCAGACTTATATTGTTAAGTGCAATGAAAAGTTAAAATTACTCTTACACCCAGAAAGTTAAAGATAGTTAGAAAAAAAAAGCTGTCATTTATTAAAACAGTCTCTTCTAAGGATAAAGGATAAGGATAAGGATAAATCAGACATCAAATGTGGTCTGGCCAGCCATCCTCAATATTGTCCTCCTTGATACAAGGAATGAATCTTCCAAGGGGGCTGTACCGACTGATGCAGAAGAAACTGTCTGGACGTCATTGATATGCAGCCATATTCAGCGTTTTTCTTTTGACAGGAACTACGTTGTATGCTTCAAACACAGTTCACTCTGTACGTTGTGTTCTTAAATGCACAGTGTGTGAATCAGAGCTGTTCCAGTGTACAAATGCCATTGTGTTCTCACCGGAAGTGACAAATTCAAACATTCTTCTCTAGAAACTTTCCCCTAGTTACCACCCAGATTTCACTTTTCATCAAGTTTAAAACGCCAACAAAATGAACCCAAATTTGCTTGTTATATCTTTTACCTGTCTAATAATGAACTTCCATTGGAACTGTCCTTTTTTTTTTTTTTTTATTTGACCAAAAATGTACAAACAAGTGTCCTACCACTTCTGCTACGTGCACAAGATGGTGACTATTGAGTGTGGAAAGTGTTCAGCGTTCCGGCGCTCAGTTTTCTGACAATTTAGAGTGGACCATCCGGGTACTTGCAGTACATTTACTGAAGGTAAAATTATTAATGTGAATGCACTTATCTGCTCAAAATACTAAGTTCAAGATGAAACTCAGGTAGCGGGCATAAGGCCCGCCCACGCCCCATTGCCATTGGTTCAGTATGTTCGGTACCCGTGGAAATGAATGTATGTCAGATGTCTAGATTTGCCACTGAAACTGAAAAGCGTGTCAGTAGAGTGATGTCACTCTCATGTCTGTACAGTAAATATGAACTCATAGCTGGCAGCTGCAGTAAGACTGGAAAAAGATGGAGGAGCCAATATCTGTGTACCAGAACCTCTAAATCTCACTGAATAGAAGTTTTATTTATTTAAAAAAAACAACAACAAAAAAAACACTTGGGCATCAACACTGACAGATTAAACTCCTCCTTCAGTGTTTATGCAATTGTCAAATTTTGGCATGGTTGGCATAAAATGATGAGAATGATATTTATTCTTCCATGTAACTCAAATATTATTTGATTTTGATAATTGATATTTTTACTTGTAACATGAAATGAGTAAAACCAATGTTCTGTATAGAGTTTATATATATATAAATATATAAGTACTGAAGCATTACATTAAAAATCATCTTTCTTTTTCATCAAAAATATAATCAGCTTAGAGCAGCTTAGACATCCAGTTTGTTTTGGTGAGAAACAGAGGAAACGTTTGATCCGCAGCCACACATCCTGCAGTGTTGACTGACGTCAACAGTGCTGCAATTATGATTATTTGTTCGTGCTGCTGGCTGCCTTATTCACATCAAAACTGACAGCTGAGTTTAAAGACAACATCAGCAGCTGTTTGCTCTTAAGCAGACAAGTGTTCTTAGTGAGTTAGGTGGATTAGAAGCATTTTATCAGGGGAGGATAGAAAGTTGCAGAGCTTGAGTCAGAACACACAGAGCCAGTAATCCTGTCCATGATCTCAGTGTTTTCCCCTGTGAAATCTCCCACTTCTCAAGTCTGCAAACATCTCACACCTCAGCAGGTTGAGTCTTTTTATAAACACGTGCCTGGAAATGCACCGCAGAAAATGACAAGATAGAAACATAACTTATGTGTAATTTGCAACCATATGTTTCCATTTTCATTTATCATCAACTTGTAATTTGTAATTAAAACTTCATGGAACATGAAAAACAGTATGCCACATGTTACAAGTAAAATATATAAATGGCAAACAGAAATAAAAGACTACAATTCATTCAGTTATTATTACATTACATGCATTTAAGTGTATCATGCATATATTTGCAAAGGAAAATAAGGAAAAATAACATAGCTAAGAGTAATATAACGCAGTGACTAATTTGCTTTTAGGGAACACATTTTGCACTTGTGTCATGTGAGACAGAAAGTCACTCTTACGGGGTTAGAGTGATACAATCACTGTGGCAGCAGTGTATGTAATGAGCAGCCTGCAAACTTTCTGGTTGTATAGCCGAGTTCGTCTCGACCCAATACGGTTCCCGGGAAGATGCATAGGCCGGCGCGCCTGAAGCCGCTCCACAGTAACAGCACCACAGCTTCAGCTCGACCTGGCTCGCCTTACAGACTGCAAGAGTCCGGCCTTCACAACGACCAGCTGCTCAATACCACTGTGAGCGTCGCACTGAAAACAAATCACATTTATTTATCTAAATTTGAAGTCATAATACCATCACGTTCAGTATTTTAGACAGCATGGATACATTACCACATTATTTTTCATTAATTATACATTGCATTAGACATCTATTTTTAAAAAGGTACACTGTGAAACTGGCAAGTAGTCTTATCTGTACAAAAGGAGTAGTAGTTTTTTTTTTGTTTGTTTTTTTTTTATTTCCAGCATGTTCAAACTTCATTGACTTCTCTCCCAGATGGATAAGGAGTCCCGCAGATGTTTGGCCACAACGGAGGCCTCCAGCGGGACCTCTCCCTACTCCCTCCCAGTCATCAACAACTTTTTAACACCAGTCCCTCCAGTCATGAAGAGGAAAGACGGGGGGGTAAAGGTCAACCCCAGCAGCACCGTCAGAGGCCGCCGTCTGTGCACTGCCACTGCTTCCACTGCAACCGACGTCAGTGAGGTCTGTAAATCTGTTTCATTTGCCTGGAAACAAAAGTTTCCAAAACAAAAGCCGTAGTCTGTGTGGATTTAATTTAATTAGTATAACAACATTGTTTTGAAGGAGTTGAGATAAACTTTAGAAAGCATAACAAGAGAAGAATGTAATTTATTTCTCTGTGTGTATGCATTGTGTGTGTGTGTGCGTGTGTGTGCACATCCCCCTTAACTCACCGTCTTCGCTGGCTCTCCTCCCTCTCATCCCCCCAGTACAGCAACCTGGGTTAGATGCGCTTGCACCATGAGGCTGCGTGCGCACACTTGGGTTGCTTGTGCTGAAATCTAATCAAAGAAGGTCAGCAGTGCAACTGTAATCTTGCAATGTTTGATGTGAAAGCAAGTGTGTTTCCACTCACACAATGCAAAGCAAATTTGTGATATGAAGACATACTACTGTAGCTTTAAGACAACTACCTATCAAGGAATATTTGAAAAAAAAAAATCTTCAGTTTGCTAAGTAACATAAACGTTGGTGAAGTGCAAAAAGGTGATGTGGCCTGATGAGTCCAGATTCACCCTTATGAGTGACAGATGAAGCGATGCACCCACCATCACTCTTGGATTAGCTGCCACAGAATCCACAACTTAACCCATTTAGAATCTGAAGACGGCTTTATGAAGGAGTCTGAGTCTCTAATCAACTTTCTTCTCCTTCTATTTAATTGTTCTTGTCCTTTAGGACCCCCCATGGTTGAGGAGCTCTATTCACCAGAGCCAAGTGCGTGTGAACATGGTGTACTTTGGCAAAACGCTACACCTGTCCCATGACCTGACCGACATGAGGGATGAGGTTAAAGTGTTTCAGCAGCACTGTGGAGGAGAAAACCTGTGTGTCTACAAGGGAAAGCTCCTTGAGGGAGGTGAGTGTGGGTCAAATGAGGCAAACCATAGACAGGGACATGGCACAGGATCTGGGGCAGCTTTTTGCCTCATTTGTTTTCTCAATCTCTTCCTCAGAGACTTTTAAGTTTATTTCAAGGCGGCACAGAGGTTTCCCCTTCAGCTTGACCTTCTTCCTGAATGGACTGCAGGTGGAGCGGCTGAGCTCCTGTTGTGAGTTCAAGCACAGGAATGGCTCCCGCCTTGGCGGCAGGCATGGGCACTTCGGCCTTTCTAGCGTGGAGGGTGCATCTCCATGTTACAAGTAAGATGTTCAGCTTTAAGGAAAACTTAAGCCCTTAAAAAAATTGAAAGAACTGTTGATTGTTATGGTTGTTGGAACATATTCCAGCTGACATGGAGCAAGCGGGCCCACACTTTCGACTCCTGTGGGCAGTATACCTTCACTTGTAAATCAAACATGCATTTTTCTGTCTTGAAAAGTGAAAAGGGCAAGAGTTCTTGTGATCATTTTCAGGTGCATCATAGCAATGGGACTGGACAAAAAGCCCACTCCTCCACCTAAGAGGCCCGGAGAAGATAGTCAAGACGAATCAGCCACTAGCTCAAAAGATGCACCAGAAATGGAGACAGAGAGGACTGGGAAGTGTGAACCCAGCCAAACATATCACATGGAGACTCAAGTCCCAGAACAAACAGCACCAGCAGAAGACAAAGTCAGAGATGGTATAATTTCACAAACATCTGTATACAAGCTAAAGCATGACTTCCTCGTAATTAAAGATTAGCAGTAATGTGTGCACTAATGTGTTTTTCTGTCCATGCTTCTGATCTTTCAGACTACGAAGAAGACTTTGAAGCAGATGATGAAGGTCCTGTAGAAGAGACCACTGCTAAAGAAGAGAAATCATCTCCATCTAGTGACACTGAAAAGCAGGCGAAAGAGAAAGATGCCTCTGAAACTGAGGAAGAAAAGGATGGTGGGTGAATTGAAGGATTCAACACATAAATTCCAGTTTATTGTTTGTTTTGTTTTTTTGTTTGTTTTTCTAACGTTTCATCTTTTTCACTCAAAAGACATGGAGTCTCATTCAGGCTCCAGCTTGTCAGGCAGCGATCAGGAGGAGAGCGATGCTGATGTCATAAAAGACGAGGATGACGATCAGCTCAAAGAGGATGATCGAGAAGAAGCTGCTGCTCCAACTGATGAGAACTATGAAGAAAATCCTGAAGAAACTACCGCTACCGGGGCAGAGTCTGCACAAGCCAAAGCCTCAGAAACGCAGGACAGCACTGGTGAGAGCACAGAGATCAGGATGTCGGACATCAGCGTCCTCTCTGGGAATGAGAATACACCAAGTGATGAAACCTCAGCAGACCGACAAGCAGTAGAGAAGAGCAAACAATTTGAGGAACAGGAGGCGGGTGAGTATAAACCCATAGATACAGCTGTAGAAATTCACCAATGTATAAGTAGCGGTACGACTTCTGACTCTGCAACTCGTACAACTCTTATTAAGAGTTTATTAACTCTTCATGTATGTAGGGATTTTCTGATGGATATTTTTGAATCAGGCATGACATCTAGTATAAACTTTCATGCAGAAAAATATGTGTATTATATATTTTGTTGGGGCAGCACGGTGGCTTAGTGGTTAGCACTGTTGCCTCACAGCAAGAAGATTCCCGGTTCAATTCTCGGCCGGTGGGTCTTTCTGTGTGGAGTTTGCATGTTCTCCCCGTGCTTGCGTGGGTTTCCTCCGGATACTCCGGCTTCCTCCCACAGTCCAAAAACATGCAGGGTAGGTTAATTGATCTTTCTAAATTATTCCTAGGTGTGAATGTGAGTGTGATTGTTTGTATGTGGCCCTGGATAGACTGGCGACCTGTCCAGGGTGGACCCCTGCCTTTCGCCTGATATGCGTCGGGATAGGCTCCGACAGACCCCCGTGACCCGGAAACGGATAAAGCGGGTTTAGATAATGGATGGATATATATTTTGTTGGACCATCTCATTGTTTGGTAACAGCTCACACTCTCAATGGCATCGTTTTGATAACTTCTGCTTCGGGTTTGGGTCTCAGGCGCAGCGGCCTAAGCAGAGAGGCCAGACCTCCCTCTGCCAGGCCTCTTCTTTAGCTTTTCTGAAGCATTCACAGGCCAGTCATGAGATACCATCGTTCTAGCATGTCCAGTATCTGTCCCCGGGCCTCTTCCTAATTGAACATGCTCAAATCACCTGCCCAGGGGTCTTCCTAACCAAATTCCCACACAACTTCAGCTGGCTTCTCTCGATCTGCAGGAGCAGCACCCGGCCAAACATCTAAACCTATCTCAAAGGGAGACGCAGCGGAGAAAACTTCATTTTGCCCGCTTATATCCACAATCGTATTCTTAGGTCACAACCTGCAGTTGAGACCATGGAGACACATATGGGAAAATAGTTCAAAAAGCCAAAATGTGCAGTTGTGAATAACTGCTAAATATTAATGTTTTGCATATACCCAAACAGGTATATCCATCCAAATATATGTATTTTTTTAATCTACTCTAAAAAAAAAGTTAACTCGTACATTCTATAAAATTTTGCATGGATGAATTGCTGTGAGATGTTTTCCTGAAACAGAGTTCGCTCGGCACTCTCACTATTCTGAGAGCTGCTTATGCTCAACTCTTGAGGTCTGAAGTTAAGCGATTCACTTGCCTCTTTTAAATATTTTATGACACAGAGGCGGCTTAATATAAAAGGTTTGCTGTAAGTTTCCATTTCGGTAGTGTACTGGTGTCTGCATGGCGACTAACATTTTGTGTGTTAGTTGCTTTCTTATGTTTTCTCCTGGGCAAATGAGAGACATTTATTTATGGCTGTATGTTTCTGCCGTCTTATTTACTTTGGTCAAATGTCTGCCTTAATAATTGAAACTTCTGTACATCACGGATCAGTCTGGTATTTAAACGTCTGTAATCACATGTGCCATGTGTCTGTTTTTCCTTAGCAGAGCCCGTCCTGAAGGGGCCCCAGTGCAGGTCTGAGCCTGAACTGAGTGACGCCAGTACTGAGGAGGATGACAAATGTACATGTTTTACCTTTTGTAATGAATTAGGAATCTACACTTCACCACACGTTTGTAAACCAGGTCTTATTTTTGTTTACAGATGAAACTCCAGACAAGCTTGTTACCTTTTCAGAGAAACAGCAGACATCTGTAGAAGAGAAGAAAGGTGAGGAAATTGTTACTGGTGAAGTGGTGCAGAATCAAGAAGAGATTTCTGTCACAGAAAAACGAAATGATGCTGAGCAAGAGCCTCGTGATAACAGTGATAGCACCAAAGAGGAGAAGGTCGGGGAAGCTGAGGAAGATGAAAGTGCTGGGCAGGATAAAGCCACTGCAGAGAAAGATAAATCAGTAGATCAAGGTGAAGCAAAGCTCCTTCTAAGTGAGGAAAATATGGCACAAGATGACAAGATGGCAGATTCTGTTGAAGTTCATCCTGCTGATGCTGCAGAGAATGACGAAGAGAGGGACGAGAAGAGTACTGCAGAGACTGAAATTCAGCCCGACAAGATGGGGCAAAGGGCAAAAAGCGAAAAAGAGGATGAGTCATCAGTATCAGAGCCGAGTAAAAAGACTGATGAGGCAGTCGTGCCTGATAATGCAGAGGTGGAGGCGGTGGCATTAAGCGAGACAATGGAGATCAAAGCAGAGTCGTCAGAGGAGCAAGACATCCTCAGCTGTGAAGAGGCACCTAAAACTGGCACAGAGAAGAAGCAGCAGGCAGACGGCGAGGACAGAGGTGCAACATCAGAAACGGAAGTCACTGTGGAGAATTCAAGCAGCTTGCCACAGGAGCATGAAGACGGCACAGCCCAAGAAACAGCAGACACAAGCAAGGAAAAGGGAACAGATGAGAGATGTGGAGATGAAAATAAAGAAGCTGCTGAACAAATGACAGGAGCTAAGACGAGTATGAATGAAAGTGAGCAGGAAAACTGTGAGCCGGGGGTGGAAACGGTGGAAAAAGTTGTAGAAGAAAATGACATGATAAAGAATCAAATGTCTGCAGAGGAGCAGAATGAGGAAGAAGAAAAACAAACTCATATACATTCAGATGAGACAAAAGATGAAAATACCCAGGAAAAAGAAAATAATAAAGCAGAGGACGAGAGTAATGATGAAAACAAGACAGATGAAAGTATTTCCAAGATGGAAAACTGTGCAGTGGGGATTGCAAATGATACAAATACAAAAGGAGAGGAATATAAAGAGGAAGCTGAGTTCACTGTTGAAGAGGAGGAAAAAGTAAATCAGGAGAACATAGAAGAACAAGAAAAGACTGACAAAGGCGAGGACACTGAATATGTTGAAAATAAAAAACTCAGCGTTGAACCTGAATCAAAGGGAGACGATAAAAGTCATGAGGGTGACGAAAGAAGTGAGACAAACATGGTCGCGGATGAAAAAGATGATGAAGCAGAAAAGCCAGACGAAGGTGATAGTGAAGATGAAGATACAGAGATTAAAAATGATGAAGAATGTGAAGAGAGTAAAGATGTAACCAAGACGACCACAGGAGAACCTGAGGTTACGGAAGAACCCGCAGCAAGTGGAGAAGCAGACTTGGATAAAGAGTATCTGCAATTATGGTCTGCCAATAACGCAGAGTCAGAGGACGTTGGGGACTTTGAAGCAGCAGAAGCAAGAAAAACAGCCATGGAGACACAAAGTATATCAAAAGTTGAAAATGATGGAGGAGACACTGAAAGATCTGAAAAAGGAGAAATTGATGCTGAAAATGGGGAGATTTCTGTTGGATCTGCGAGCAAACTTCATGAGGATGAAGAAGACATTTCAGACAAAGGAAAC
This sequence comes from Xenentodon cancila, assembly GCA_014839995.1. NCBI lineage: Eukaryota > Metazoa > Chordata > Actinopteri > Beloniformes > Belonidae > Xenentodon > Xenentodon cancila. Next base: position 17,425,681 of record CM026206.1, read on the forward strand.
ACTGACTTGAAAACATCAGAGCGATGTGAAGGTGGGAGAGATACAGAGGAGGTAATTGAAGGTGATGGCTCAGAGCTTCAAAACGTGATTGTAGGGTCAGGAGAAACTGCTGAAAAGCACGAGGATGGCAAGGTTGATCAATCTTCTGACACTGATATCACGGAGAACAATGTTAAGGAAGGGGGTAACAGTGTGCCAGAGCATGATAAATCAGTCAAAGGGGACTCAGAGTCGGAAATATCTGGTACAGAATCAAAATTGGATGCTAAATTAGATGAGAGAAAAGCTAGGGAGGAAACAGAGCAAGATACACACGATAATAAGTCTGATCTCAGTCATCAAAACAAGGAGTTGGATTTCATCGAAAGTAACGTCCTCACTGAGAGCATCATCAATGAGGCTGCTCCCTCAGAGGACCCGGAAAAGTCCTCTGTACTAATAGCTGCTGATGTGGGAGGTACAGCTCACCAGGTAGATGAGGAGACGTTTGAGTCCAAGACTGATGAACATACGAAGACTAATGAAAATGCAGCTGGAGCCGACCTCTCCGCTGCAGATGGAGAAAACAGAGCGGATACAGAGGATGCGAGCAATGCCTCTGAGGAGGGCGCGAGCGTGCTGTTCAAACCTCAGGCACCAAACGATGAGGCGGATGACGCGCCACAGACCATCGCTGTAGATGACCAAACTCCAGAGGCCTTAGCAAGAGCAGTCAACATCGATTTGGTCACGAACTGGATAAACATGCACCAAACGTCAAAGTTTTTTGAGACGTTTGTTGAGCCCTTAGAGGATCTGAGGGAAGATATATCAAATGCACAAGCATCCAACTCCGACGATATAGAAGCACCAACTACAGACCTGCCAGAAACAGAGAGCATAATAAAGGATGCAGGGATGTCTGGAGATGAAGACGAAGTGCACAAAACAAAAGATGAAAAGGAGACAAAGGACACATTTCAGATGGAAGCTATGCAGTCAAAGCTTGAAGACATTCATGGTGAATGTAGACAGTCTGAGAATGACCCCACCGAAGCCACACCTCAGGCGGAAGAGAAGACTGAGGTGAGCTTTCCGATGCTAAATGAAGACACTGGAGAAAATGACATGGAGAAGTCAGAGGAGTACAAAGGAAGCAGGGGACCTTTAGAAGAGGACGAGGCTCAAGCTGAACAAACCTTACAAATGCATGAGCAACATGGGTTTTCTACATCTGATGTACAAAGCTCGCCCGAGAATGTTTTTGACAACCAAGGTGGCGAGAGCACTGCCGATATTGGCCAAGACCTGAATGTACCGGAAGCAACAACCGAAGCCTCTTTAAAACCGGAAGGGCATCATGTTGAAATCAGTCCACTGAACGATATAAATGAAACCAGCGACAAAACAGAGGAACAAGGAGAGGAGAGAACAGACGTGCAGCTGATCCAAGACATCAAACACACCCTCGGTAAAGACAGGCAGAGCACGTTCTCGGTGGACGAAGCGTTGTTCGGCCACACTTCATATCCTATTCTGAGTAGTGCGAGGACTGAGAGTCGGCATTAGGGCTTCTTTACATAGAGTAACATTGAGCTAAAGTGATGCTTCTCTTCCTTTCGCACAAGTTGAAAGACATCAGTTGCATAGACAATCAGATGTTTGTTTTATTAGAAACAGCATTTCCAGTGATCATAAAATGCTTTTCAAACATGTAAATGCATGAACACACTAGGACTAGTTTTACAGGAGCTTTCAAGTGTCTTTTGTGCCTCTGCATTTAAATTACCACAGCCTTTATGCTTAATTCACAAAAAAGAACAAGAGATTTCTACTATTACATAGAATGTTTACAGTAGACGATGTCTTCTTATTGTTAGTAACAACAACACATGAGTCCGGTATCAAGTGGAGCTGCTGCCGTCTATTAGCTGTAAACAGATACTCTTCTAGTCACGCTCAGAGATGACTGAATAATTCATAGGTGTCAGACTCCCGCATCTTTAGTTTGCCCCTCGTACACTTTGCATTTCCACCTACTGGATCTAAGCACTCAAGCTTTCACCAGAGTTCTGTAACTGAAACTGTTGATGAGCTTTTCTGTCAGCTCTCTAACATGATTACACGGGGACGTTGTCCGAACATTAGGCTGCTGCTGCTGCTGCTGCTGATGATGATGATGACGATGATGATGATGATTAGTTGGTTCGTAAAAATCATGAAATGTCAAAAGACTCTTCCTCCTAACACTACCTCGATGTTAAATATGTGCATATTGTTAATTAAACTCATGTTTAAGGTTAGTATGGATTTGCGAAGCTTCATCCTTTCATGCGACTGACAGCTTTGTGTGATTTTGTTGATTATAAAATAAAATAAAGAATATTGACAGTTTCTTTCTATTTTGTTTTGCCATGCTAAGTATATATGTTTATGTATTTCATATTAACACAAACCAACTAAATGTGGTCTACTTAATATTGTCTACCAAAACAAACAGTTCGGTAGCTCATGCTTGTCCCACCAGTTTAATTTGATTTAATTACACTGATCTTAGAGAATGCAGTGATGTTTGAATGAATGAGGTCACAATGACAAAAGGGCTTGAAGCTTCATGTGAGTTCAGTTACTGTCCTCGAAGCTGCCGCTGCTGCTGAAGGAGGAGCAGAATCTCATGGTGCTCATGGGATCAGAAACATACCCTGAGAGAGAAACAGCAGCAACACACCACAATCAGCTTCTCGTAAATAATTCCTTCAGTGACAATACGAGCTATTGATGAGATATTTGTTCAAAATATACGTATTTTTTGCTGCTGTTTGAGTCTTGCATTTCAGCAAACAACTACAAAAGTGAACCACACTGACTTCTCAGGGATTTCTCTTCTCATGTCTCTGCTTTCAAAAACAAGAACTTTTATTACGCAGTGTAAGTGTGCGTGTGTTCTGCAGACAAACCGTTTCGATCGATGGGAGAGAACTGCATGTTCCTCCTGAGCTCCTCCAGTGAGAGGCCACCAGAAGCTCTGCGATGCTCGCTGAAAATGAAAAAGAATAACCTTAGCTGCATTCATGAATGTGCTGCAAAACAATCTGTGGGCAGGAATGTGCACTGGCACGTTTATTTGCAGACAGACAGATGAGACGGAGCCATATACAAGCAGAAGACCTTCAGCATGTAATGTTTTACTCGGTATCAGGCTGCTTTACCTTTGTGCAGCAGTATTGTTTAAAAAATGGTGAGAAAATAAAAATTGCAAATGTAAAAAAAAGAAAATCTTGTGGTGAAAACAGGTCTCATCCAACTCTTGATGGAGCGTCAACATAATAATCTCACTTCATGTTGCTGGGTTCGTGGTGACTGTTACCAGGCTCTGGCTCCTTTACACACTGTGCAGAACATTTGAGACGCCTTGCTTCAAGGTCAGGTTCGCACACATGCTTTATATTGCATTTACTTTCTTTTGTTTGTTTGTTTGGTATCCAAGTAACTCTGCTTTTGTACAAAAGTAACTTTACTGGTCACTGGGGCAACACTTATAACATTTTGTATTGACAAAAGGTTTTGTACCACAAATTGGGGGGAAAAAAAACCCCAAAAAAACACACCAACACCAACAAACTATAAGAAAAAAAAGCATTAACTGAAACTTCCCCTGCTGAGATTAATTATTTAAAGCTTTTATAGCCATTTTTTTATTGGTTTATTTTCTTATTTATATAAAGCATCAGTTTTTATTTTTTTATTTTCTCAAAGCCCTTTAATGATATTGGAAGGTGAAAAGATGAATATGTGCGTGATAACGGTGACATTTTAAGTTAAAGAACAACAACAAAAACATCACAGATATAGTCTGTGTCCTGATCTTGGATTTCCTGCGTTCTTTTCTTTGCTACCTCTGTTCCATGTTTTGTTATTTCAGTACTATTAGTCTTCATTCATGTTGCTTTTGTGTCTGTTGTTCTGCTTATCTCACTATAAGACTTACCTCATTACCTCTTGCTCTGGTTTGTCTGGTTTGCTTTGTTTTAACTCGTTTTAATCGGCCCCACTTTTGAAACCTGTGTGCGTGTGTGTGTGTGTGTGTGTGTGTGTGTGTGTGTGTGTGTGTGTGTGTGTGTGTGTGTGTGTGTGTGCGTGTGTGTGTGTGTGTGTGTGTGTGTGTGTGTGTGTGTGTGTACCATATCCTTTGTTTGAGTCCTTCTAACACCACCACCTTGGCAGTTTGGTCCAAAAGAGCAGATTTTTTCATACTTTTCAATTTAAAAAAATGTCAAATATTTGTCATTGGTTATGAAACTAAAAATGAGTGCTGTTTTGAAATTTGTCAAATTGGTCTAAAAATACCAAGCGCAACAAGTTGATTAGAAAAAAAGAGACCTCCCTGAGTTTAAAGGGTTAATAATAAGTAATCAGCTCTTCAGTTAACTGGCGTTGTGGATCTATTCTTGCATTTAAATTCTTACGGCAACAACAACTTATTTCACTTTATTTATTTGTGGACTACCAATTACTACCCAAAGGGAGTCTGTCAAAAGAATCATCAGCCACACTCCATGTGACATACAAAAGCTGATCAAGACCTTATGTAGAGACCATTTCTGTGCTGCGATCAAGCCTAAATGAGTATGACCATGGCGCAGTAAATTATTCTCAACCTCTCAACCTTCACTTGTCCAACGAGGTGCTTGAGCTATCCTACCTCTGAGTCCAGAAGGCGTAGGCGCGAGTGTTGAGAGCGTACTCCAGTTCAAATCGAGAGCGCAGGGCAGCCACGTGGCTTCGGCCAGGTCCTCCTCGACCGAGCAGGCAGTCTGAGGAGGAGGAAGGCGACAAGGAGCCGCTGCTGTTGCTGGAGGCAGGAGACATCAGCTGTGGCGCAAACCAGCAGAAGTGAGACCATATTATAGACTACTGAGTTAAAGCAGTGAGGTGAGATGAAAGGAGAATATCACGGGATATTGCTGACCTCAACGTTGCACAGGCATTCCTCCAGGTTGGAAACTACTTCAGAAAACTCAGGCCTGTCCTGGTATTGGAAAAAGCAAAAAACTATTCGTTAACAGCATCACTTTAATCCCACCTGGACTGTATGTTCCTCTCCAGTCCACCCACGTGATGCAAAGGTCAACTCTGTTTCTAAAAACAGCCCCTTAGATCTCCTGCCTCGCTTAGATCTCCTGCACCCTGACCTCCACCCCCAGCTGTTCAATTAAACATGTACAGTCATGAAAAAGAAAGTTCACCCTTTATCACTTCTGAGGTTTTACATCTTGTGATTGAAAGACGGTGTGCATCACAGTGGCCACTACCTTTCTGCAACGAAATAATATCAGATATAGAAACACAGAAAATAATAATAACAAAAAAACCCACAATATTTATGAGGTGACTTTAAACGTTCTGTCACTTACAACTTTGTAAACATTTGCTTTTGTGTAACAGTCAAAAAAAGAAAGAGGAAAAAATGAAACACTTTTAAGACACTTTTGTTTAGTGAAAAAGACATGAACTGGTTGGTTTTATTAGTAAAATGAGCTCCATCGTACAATTTTAAATTCTGAAAATAATTGTGTGACATCATCTCTACTGCAGTGTTGAGTCAAAGTCTCTCTCAGGCTTCAGTAAATAAACTTCTCCAGATAAAATGTAAGTCCCAGGAAAATATCATTCAAATCCGGCAACAGATGAGACACAAACAAATGAAATCCTTTGTCAGCGTAGTGTTAATCGTGTTAAACAAAAAAGTTCACATGAAGCTACACTGGGAAGAGGTTATTCTTGAAGGGAGCTGTAAACATGAGCAGGAGGCAGATGGGTCAGCCCAAACTGGCAAACAGGTAGGAGATTGATCACAGATGCAGAACCGTGCCAGCATGCTCAGCCATAAATGAATCTGTCTTAATTGGGCAGAGAAGAAAACACCCCCAGCAAAATATGAGCATCACAGCACAGTGGGAGGACCATCCAGATCCTGTGTGCTCCTAAATGCGAACAGCCGTGCAGTAATGTACCATCTGGGGACGGCCCTCTCTTGTTTATTACTCCTGCATGTGCTTAAGGAGCGGCTGACTCAGCAGCGTTCGACTCTCTTGACTGTCTACGTGAGGTTGTGCTGTGTGGTGCACCACAGAGTGGATTAAAAAAAGAAGAAAATAAAAGTAAAATCAAAATGTTTACCTCTGGGCAGGAGTTCCAGCCTCTCATAAGGAGCGCAGAGATGGGTTTGGGGATGGAGTAGCCGATGGGAGGCCGAACATGATGATAGGCCATGTCTGCTGCAGCAGCAGCTGAAGACAGAGGAACACACTTGTAAATCTGCACAGTGTTACCTGCCTGCTTGTTTCATCCTTGCTTGTGTTTTGATCTGAAGAAGAACGTGTCCTTTGTGCATCGTGATATTTAGCAAGCAATCGCTCTAACTTTGGATGGTGAGCGACACTACACATAATCCGGATCTTCACAATGCGTCAAAAAAAATTTTTTTAATTACTGTTGGGATAGATTTGGGACGCTGAAATCCAGGCTAAAGTTTTTATCGGGTATGTGTTTCATGGAGTTGTAACAAAAGTTTGAGCTTTAATGAGTATGTGATGAAAAATGACCAGGTTTCAGGTGGGCAAAAGGGATTTCTCCGGTGAGCAGCTCCCACAGACAGAGGGCGTAGCTGAACATGTCTGCCTTCACGGAGTAGCGTGTACACTGAGTGAACACCTCAGGGGCCATCCAGCGCAGGTTCTGCACAAACACACATGAAGACGGAGACGGGAAAGTGATGGCTTTTGGGAAGCATAGCATGTATGTGTTTCTAAGATGATAAATCTACCTAAACACACACACACACATAAAATGAGTCCCAATTACTGATATAAACACTGTGTCCTATCAAGGGTAAAGTAGTTCGTCACAGCATGCAGCTCCCAGGAGATGCAACACACTTAGCATCAAACTGCAGGCAAAGCACTATGTAGCACTGACTCAGCACATTTTGCAAAATCTGCATGAAGGCAGTTTTCTTTTTTAGGTGGTGGATAATTGATGGCATGTGCCAGCAGAAGCTCCAGTTTGAACTCCCACAGATAAACAGAAACGCCTTTGTTTTTGACTAAAGTAACTTATCCCTCTAAGGATGCTGCAGCTGGACAGACGTCTGACTCGAGGGGAACGGAAAACTTGTATGTGAAGATTATATTACTGTAAATCAAAAAGAGAAAACAACACTGACCCCTGGCTGCTTGGTCATGTTGTCCTCGTCCACAGATTGTAGAAATCTGGATTCTGCAGAGGAAGCGAGGGACAGTCAAGGGTTAAAGGAAGGATGACAGCAAAGCCAGCAGTATCCCCACATCTAATTGCTGCTGTTTTACAGTTCGTGTCATGGTGCAAACGCTGCTTTCAAGAAGGCTGAATTGCTCTGTTAAATGTAGCATCAACACATTTCTAAAGAGATGATAGACATATCACAAACAATTGGGTTCACAGGCAACAGGTAACATCATTTAGTATAAAGAGTGTTTTGGAAGTAAAGATGGGTAGATGTTAACCAATCTGTGAGAGATTAGTGGGTAAATAATAATATAAATAATATTAAAAAGTACAATATATAACCTTCAAGGATTTTTTTATTTCCTTTATGTTGGGTTGAGCAAAGGTCTTACCTGCAGGAGACAGCATTTACAGCACTCTTCCCCTGTTCAGGGGAACACGCTCTTCATGCACTATGTATGAGGACCACAACACTTCTGCACCAAACAGTCACACAAATTGGATCTGTGTTACACAGACTATTCTGTGGGATTGGCTTTTTTCCAACCCAGACGGTGTTCCACTTCCGCGACAATATCCAGTGTACAACTTAAACTGTATATAAACCGTAACAGCCAGCAGCCATGTCACCTGCTGACACTTGTGCCGTAGCGTAGTCCCTTTCGTGGTGCACATTGCGTACTAACAACAACCACCGGATCAGTATGCAGTAGATACGACATACTACAACTGTGTTCCTCCATCCAGGTACCCACTGCCCCTGCTGCACTACACCTGATTCAAATGACTGGATCTCCATCAGCTCCTGATCGAGGTCTGCACAAGTCTGTCAATGACCCATCAACTAATGTAGCATATTGTATGTGCAGTATGTAGCATGTGGTTTCAAAAAAAGCCATTGTGTCTCAGGTGGTATACGATCACCATACCAGTACTGTCAGCCTCTCAACTTGAGAGCGCTGAGAACGCTGTGTACTGCAGGTATGTCACTAGTGACAAGTACTTCACACATCCCCTGCTTCAAACAAACGCAAATATTCTGTGAAAAAAAACCCAACATAGATCACTGAGCCTGTACTTGCAACAGACATGCACACACAGATCAACTGTGCGGTCTGCTGCAATTTTCACACATGCAGTGGAGCCCTCGTGGAGATTACCAAGACTAACAGTTACAGTGTTTAAAAAGAAAAAAAGTTATGACGTCAGCTCTATTACAAAACAGAGCAGAAAATATTCTGGACCATTTACAGTAACTGTATGTATGTGTATTGAAAGCAGTGTGTTTTCTGTTCTAGAGAGTTTTCCACTGGCCTGTACGTCACTTTCCACATACACCCATTTTCTGTACAAGTGCACACGGTAGATATTAACAACCAAGACAGTCATCAGGGATCTTCATCTGGTATTCTTGACGTGCCGAAAGCAAACCACGGGGTAGTTTATATGCATCACAAATTGAGCATTTCTTATTTTGAGATTAAATCTCCAGTGGAAAATGTCATGCTGTGATGTTAGAGTGTGGGCAGCAGCTGTGCATGAAGTCTAAATGCCGTGCACAGTCTCAAGGATCTGTCTGGCTTTTATGTATGAAAGGGGCTACAGGAAATAATTGTTAGATGTTTTATTAAGGCTATTTTCCAATTACCATTTAAAAATAATAATTTTTAACATAAAATTGTGAAAAACTATTTTATCAACAGTACAGTCAAGAATTCTGCAGAAATCTCTACATGCAACCAATAAGGCTGCAAAAATGGATTTCCAACACTCTGATCTTCCTGCTTCCTAAACAATTATAAAGCTGTTTTTTTGTTTGTTTTGTCTTAAACTGAAGAGGTGATGCAGCATAGTAACATGTTTCTGTCCCAATTCAGAAACTTGTATAATTTCACAGTTTCAATCACACTAGTTTTAATTAAATAGATTTTATTTATATGTATGAATCAATATATTTAAAGATAAGGGTCTTCCTTTTAGAAGAAGAGAAGAAATAAAAAGTGCCACCACGTAACACATGATTTGTAGGTTTGATTAAACTTTTCTGGTCTGTGGCGCTAAAGCTTAATCAGACTGAGGATGAAATACAGCTGTGGTGGCCCCCAGTGACGGTTGCAGGATGACATTCAGTCTAAAACCACAGTGAAACAGCAGAATTCAGAGGGGTGCCACAAAGTAGGTAGACTAACCCAGTAATGGAAGTTTCACTTTCAAATGTTTGCTCAGACTGGCCAACATTAACCACAAAAAGAAGTAGTGATTCCTTCTTGAAAAAGGTCCAACATAGTCACATTTAAGTCTCGCTGACAGATCTGATGTATCAAATGCATAGATTCAAAGATGGGTATGCCTCACCTCCAAAATCAGCAACCACTGCGTGTCCATCCTCGTAAAGCAGGATATTGTGACTGGAAGGAAGACGCATTTTCTTTGTGATGACAGGAGTTATTTTAGACCACCGCTGCATCCTACCACACGTGTTATTACAGTGGCGCTGACCTGTTGAGGTCCCGGTGGATGATAGGCTGGGTGAGGTTGTGCAGGTACTCCATGCCCTTGGCCACGTCGATGGCAATGATGAGCTTGGACTGCAGATCGATAAGCCTGTCCATTGACACATCATTAAAGCAGCAAACACTTAGTGCCAGATCAATGGACCCTGCCAATCACGCACAGCACTTTACACAGATCAATAGGACAGTCTATAAAGGCAGCACCTGGCCACACAGTTAGTGCAACACTTCATCTGGATCGATGATGATCCTGGCTGAGGAGAGGAGATGGTGAGGGGACACTGTCCAAGACCTGAAATAGTCAGCTGCACTCTGCAAGCAAGGGCTTCTTCTAAGGTGCCAAAGAACTACTTAAACAAGTTTGACCTCTTTATTTTAACATTTAAATTTGTTACAGGTTTCTCTGTTTAGTTTAAAGGTAGCTTAATACAAAATACTCTTAGATGGAGAGGTAACAGAAATACAAAAGCTGTGCAGCATTTAACATCTTACTGAAAATAAAGACTTTTGACTAAGTTGTTGAGTCATGCTTATGATCCTGAGGCTGTATCTAATAACTAACTTTGTGTGTGTTTGTTAGTTATTTATTTATTTTGCATCTCGCTGTGTCATTTTTTGGATTTCTTGCCTATTGTGAGGTAATTCTAATTGATTTTACATTGATTTGTAAACATTTTGAATATGTTTTAGTTGTTTTTAATTCAGCAAGTTGTATTTTCTTGTAAAATATCCATTTCAGTTTCATTTGAAGTAACATTTGATTATTTTGTAAAAGAGTCATCTAGCTCCTGTGGTTTTCAGTCCCTCCCAATGACAAAAAACCACCCAAAAGCTGTGTCTGAAATCACTCTGTGCAGTCCCCTACACAGAGCCCATTTTTACTCACCCACAGCCACAGTAACTTTCCACTCCTATTATGTTACTGTGTCGTGGCCATGAAATACCTTCAGCAATAATGAAACATGGACATCCTGGCAGAGGCAACTAGGAGAGCCAAGAAGGTTATGACAGAAGAGGAAATGAGCCAGTGACCACCAACAGACCAAACTACAGTCAATCTTGAACTTCCACACCAATAGGTGAGCTCTCTGAGCTAAAAAAAAAAAAAAAAAAATCAATACGCTTCTTTGTAAAACGTTAATTCACCTCCCATCATTTTGTGGTCATTTTGGATTTATTTTATGACCTTTTTTGCCTTGTTTTGGGTTTGTTTTATGCAGCTGTTTTGTCTCTCTTTAAATGCATTTTTATTGGGACAGATTTAATCCTAAAATTTGTCATGTTGTTGTTTGTTATGGTTGCAGTTATTTATTGTCTTTTTTTAATCCACTTTTGATATTACACACTGACTTTTGTATGCCTTAGTATTAATTCTATATTTAATTACATTCTGTTTTTGTTCATTTTCCTAGCTTTGCTATTCGTTTACATATCTTTTTTAGTGGCTGTGGTTATTTTGGAGTCTTGCTTCCTATTAGGGTCCTTTTGTGTCTCCTTTGCTGTGTCTTTGTATGTTCTATGAATAGGTAAATCTGTGTTAGGCATTAAATTTGCACTGATTGCTGTTCATGTTGCATCTGCTCGCATCTGTCCTTGTTGTCAGTGTACATCTCCCTCTGGACTTTCTGTGCATCTTTGCAGTCATTTTTATGTCCGTTTGTGTTCACTGTGCATTTCCTTTTATTTAGTTTCCATCTCTTCTCTACGTAACACGAACTTTCTCACCTCTTCTGCTCATGTAACAGGGAGAACAACGAACCCCCAGAGATGTACTGGGTGACAATGGCAAACTGACTGGGGTCATCAAGACACGCCCCCACAAACTGGATGATGCAGGGGTGATTGAGGCGACAGAGGATGGAAACCTCTCTGCAGAACATATCCACATCTGACTTTGAGCAGTATGTATTGGCTCGATAGCTGCGGAGAAGTGAAAATCGAAAGCGTTATCGTTTGTCTATTTCTTCTAACACTAGATGGATCAAAAAACACTTCAGTGTGGAAAAAAAAATACCGTTTTATGGCGACAATTTTGTTTCTGCATCTGCCTTTGTAGACTCTCCCAAAGGAGCCTGTGCATGAAATGTATACCCTCATCAATAATATTATCTGGTTGTAAACACATTAGCTGAAAGGAAAAACTAACAGGAATGGACCTACCAGATCCAATAATTTCATTAAACTCCAGCTCAGACAGCTGAAGGTGGAAATGAGATGGAAGGCTCGCTCTGAGCACCAGAACCTCTGCCTTCTCTGAAAACACAGTTTAAAAAAAAAAACAGTTTAAAGCCTCATTAACTCCAACAGGGAGCACACAGAAATATTGATGACAGCACTTATTTAAACACAAAGAAGCCGAAATAAACATTCGTTCTGTTAATTACATTGGTGTGTTTGCATTATAAGCCAATTTATAAATATTTAAAGCAAATGTTCAAGCAAAATATTGGCCTGAGTACTACAATATTTGCCTTTTAATGGAACATATTAGGAAAAGATTCTATGCAGCCTTCCCATTTTTTTTTAACTCCAACCAACAAGCATCTGATTCCACCCCCTAAAAGTAGCTGCTGTGAAAAGAGCTGCAAAAGCATGTAGAAATGGAAGCTGCTGTACTGTATCTCTGTGGTGTTTTTACCAAAGTGTGACATAAGCATGTCGTTAAGGCTTCGGGAAATTGAATCAGCTTGTGCAAAAGGGCAGCGTGTGTCTCCTTTAAGCTGGCTTTAAACAAAGAGCTCTGCAGACAGTTGGAAAAGAGTCTTGTCCCATGTGATGAAGCAAGATCTTTCCTGGTTTCAGAACCTGATAGTGTCCTTTCTGAGTCCATTACTTTCTACAAACCTAGAACTTCTCTGTAATCCAAACCATTTTTTTTATATTTGAGACTATAGATGTATCTTTAATTCACATCACTCTTAATATCCCAGATAAAGACAGCGGCTCAGGGTCGTGTTCAGCATCTTTCTGTTGGCAACAGACACCGTGTGTGCAGTCATGTCTCCTGACACGATGAGGAACATTTGTAGCACTTTTGTCCACCTCAGTACCTTTAGTCATGCTCTTAATTTTTCCAAGAGGAGACGGGACAGAAACGTAGGATCCATCTGTATGAAAAGCGTATTCAGACTTTGATTGATTTGATGATGAGGGATTTTATAGCAGGTGATGTTTTCTCTGGCAGTGACTCACCCCCTCCTGGCTGAGAGTACTCATTACACGGAGAATCATCTGGACGCTTGTAGTGTTTTAGTAAAGTGACAATGGCATCATGACCTGGAAGACATGAAGGCAGAATGCCAAGAGACCTCTTGCAAACCGTTCTCGATAGACCACACCAACACACCTTTTTCATAGGCCCACATCAGGGACGTCTGCTCTTCTTTCTCCCCGCTGGACCTGCTGGGGTCACAGGCAACAAGGTTCATGTCTGCCCCGCTGTCCAGCAAGAACTGCACGAGGCGGATGTGGCCGTGGAAACAGGCGCTGTGTAAAGCTAATCAATGTCACAGCACACAGGAGAAGATATTAACTCAGTGTGGATTTAGTTGCACAGGTGAACATTTGAAAGCATCTGAAGGGTCACCTGTGTGTCCGTCTCTGCCCTGATAGTTGATGCTCACGCCGTTCTGCTTCAGCAAGAATTTGACCATTTCTATGTCTTTTCCATAGGTGCATGCACTGTGAGTGACGAATGAATTAATTATCACTTCAAGGCTGCAGGGATCACAATTCGGTAGATTAATCAGCTTTGCTCGACAGTACCTGTGAAGTGCAGTCTCGCTGAATATATTCTCCTTAGAGAGACTTTCTGTACCAGAAAACTGTATTATCTCCTTCACGGCTGCACATTTGCCATTATAGCAGGCCCTGTAGAAACACAATATTCACTGCAATGATTTAAGTCACCTCCCAATAACTTATAGAGGCAATCTGTGACTGAAAGCTGCTTACAAGTGTAAGGGAGTGTCTCCATAGATGTTGACAGAGTGAGGCTGGACTTCAAAGTTGCCCTGAAGAAGGAAACGAGCAATCTCATGATGACCAAAACGGGCGCAGAAGTGGAGAGGTACGTGATCTTCATTGTCTTGGGCATTTACTGATGAGAGGAGCGGAAACATTAGAGGGAGATCAAAAGTTATTACCGCAGTCACATTGTAATTAACCCCCCGGTCACTTCTAAAGAAATAAATCATTAGGTTTAGACTGTGGAGGTATGGGAAATATATATTAACCTGTGTAATTATGTTTGATTGGCAGACCAATTATCTCAAGTAAATGTGAACTTGTATTCTTGGGTCTAACCATTAGCTTTGCTGCCATCACCCATCAGCAGCTTGATGATGCCAAGAAAACCTTTCGCTGCCGCCAGGTGCAGCGGCCGGTCACCCACCTCCCCACTCGCATTCACATCTGCCCCAAACTTCAGCAGGAGTTTTGTCACCTAGAAGGTAGAAACCAACAAAAAAAAATCATTAAAGGTAAATGTGACTTTTGGATTCATACAAAACTGATCTTAGAATCTAGACAGTGGATGTAGACAAAGGAAGGGTTCATTAATGAAGTTTACTTCTATTAGACAAGAGCTGGTCAGAGCTTTATTACCTGCTCGTGACCACTGTAGGACGCAATATGCAGTGGAGTGAAAAACACAGCATCCTGAACGTTGACATAAGCACCATGTTGTAGGAGTATGTCTGCAGCCTGGGGAGGTTGAAAACGACCAAATATCAGTACACAAAACCAGAGCAGTGCACATCTGCTGATTGCTCTCTCTTACCTCATGATGCCCAGCTAATGTGGCAACGTGCAGGGCCGTCAGGGCCCCGTAGCCCAGCTGCTGAACATCAGACCCGCCATGGAGAAGAGCAGTCACCAGCTCTGCGTTGTCCTGTGGAGTGCAAGCAAAACAGAAACACGTCCACTGGTCGTCACTTTCAAATGCAAAACTGCAAGGCTGCATCATGAGCAATGGATCGAACACATGGGCCAAGTTTGTACTTGCACTCCACCATGTGGTAAAATTTTAAAAAGCTCTCAACCAGATAACCAATAATGCACAATAGGATTTAAACAGTGGTACGTCATAACTGCTAGTCACCTTGTAAGCTGCCATGTGCAGAGCAGTGAAACCATTCCTGGTCAGTCTGGAAGGACGCAGGCCTTTCAGCATCAGGGTGCGCATATGTGCACTGCTTCCTGAACATAAAGGATAATATTAATAATACTATAAAGTAACACTTCACCTAATTAAACATTATGCTGATTGCAAATTAAACAAAAAGTTGGAAGAATAAGTCAAACTTGCTGCGTCTTTTACTGCCCTACAGGGTTTTTCCCCCCTCCAACAGTTATATTTAAGCTTATTTCACTGTCATTGTTTACTTTTAAGCTGCTGACACTGTAAAGGTCATCTACAGACAATAATGTCAGTCAGCACCACAGTAATCCTTCCTTTCACTGTCGCATTTTGCTGTGTTATTAATAGATTCTAGTAGTCATGCATACCTCCACACACACAGCAGAGATGCAGCAGCGACAGCCCTTTCTCTGTTCGATAGCTCACATTCACCTTCTGAAACGCCTCATCCGAGCTGAGCAACAGAAAATCAACATCAGACCCTTGTGAAAATGACGAACCCGCTGGCACAGGAAAGGAAGAGGGCTGGGAGGAAATACTAGCAGTTTATGGAAGCTCGTATAAAGACTGTTTGTTACCTGAAAGCAAGTTTAAGGTCCGCCTGCTGACAGTCGGGAAGCTGGAAGTCATCCTCCAGCTTCTCAGTGATTACAGAGTAGGATTCAGCCACCTTCTTCTTCCACTCATCTTCACATCAACATTATCACAACCAAAACAGTCATTTAATTTACATTGATGATCATAACATACGTGTAGAAATACTCAGTACATCTTAGATTTGTAGAGACGTTACCGTGAGACAGCTGTCACTATTAAAGTGTGTTGTAGCACACTGGTAAGTCACCATTAGCAACAAGAAAGTGTTTAAACTTCTCAACCTGATGGCAGCTAAGCTTATAAATCATTTCCCTCAACCCTTTCTCTGTCCTTACCAGCTTCTCAGATGTGTGGTGGCAAATGCAAAAATAAAATAATAATAATAAAAAGAAACAAACTCTTTAGAATTACCTGTGCACGTCTGAGATGGTCTTGATTTATAATTTCCCATCGAACAGGTCCTTCTTCTATTATCTATATATCTATATATATATATATATATATATTTATGTGTGTGTGTGTGTGTGTGCGCTGTGTAGTTTGGTGAAGCAGTGTAAGAGAGGAAAACTCTGTCACTCTGCCACAATTGAATATGTCCAGATAAAGGGGGATCATGACTGCGAGCTAAAAATAAGCACCTCTGAATGGAACGCCTCACGACTCTGACAGCTGATCTTTCTCCACTGCGTAAACTCACATCCAGAGCATAAAACAAAAAGCTCATCAGTGTCTCCTGTCCTGCACAGACTGATGGGAGAAGATGGATAATGATGACAATAATGATTATCATAATGATGACCAATGCTGCTTTTGTCACAGCAAACATTTTGACACGAAAAACAACAAAACAACATGAACATCTATTGCTGCAGTTATTTTAAAGCTGTTGTTGAACTTTTTAATGTTGCAGTTCAATCTGTTCAGAGCAGAAAAGTTCAAGTCAGAGATGGATGCATTGATTTTTTTTCAGTGCTTTCAAAAAAAACAAATAATATGTGAGATACATAAAGAGTGAGATGTCTGAATGTGTCTATTTCTTTGAAAATGCCATATTGTGCTGTTTTTAATTTTCTTCTTGTATCTTCTTACATAAAACACGTTGTTGGCTGTCCAGGCATTTTTCTTGTTAATTTATATCATTATGTGGCATATTTACATAACTTCTGCCTGATTTCAGTTTTTGTTTCTTTGGCAGAGATGCTGTTGGTGGCTGCAAGAGCAAGCTGAAGGGAATTGCTTTGTTTTTCCCATCTATATATACCAGCAACAACAACAAAAAGCAAAATCCTTAGAGGCAACATATACAGTTAAATCAAACTATTTTAAGATCAAAACCAGGTCAAAATACTGAGGGACAATTCATATGTTCATATGTATATTCATGCCACCTTTTAGTGTAACCTTCACTCCCCTGGCTGTTTGGTTAGCATTCCCTGACAGTAACATGGAAGACAATAATCATGATATAAACCATTTCACATGGTCACAGTAGGGCTTGAATCTATCCCAGCTGATTGGGTGAGAAGCAGGGTAGCCAGTCAAACTTTACAATCAGGTATTTAATATCATTTTTGATGAGAAAATCATAATCTTGCGGACAAGTGCTCAACCGACAATTGAATTTATTATTCAGGGTAACAATGAATTACAGCAAATTATGTTATCTAGACTCACACTGATCACAAAGGCATTTACATTTGATTGACAGATAAGCAAAAATTGCTGTGTTATTTGCCCACTCTCCTCTGTTTGATGTCGTCATGTAGTCCCTTCCTGAACTTCAACATCTCCACCGAGTTCTTACACCGTAAACAATCCTGCATTGAAATCAGCTCTATGTTTTTTGGTAAAGGGCTTGGAGAGCCACTCAGGATGGCCTGCAGCATCCCGAGAGACATGGAAAAGGATCTTCGCTGCTCGGAGCAAACGGGAAACAAACAAGCGTTCCACAAACTACAGCTGGATGCATCGCCAGAGAACTTCACGGCTGTATTCTCCATCCCCCAAATGGACCGACACTTTGACAGGCTGAACCCAAAGAACTTCAGCTCTTCCAAGTAAGCAGGAGCATCCACACTGTGTTTCAAGTTGTCATTAATCCCAAAAAAGACAGTAACAAATGCAGATTGGTTCTGGTGGCTCACACATAGAGAGTGCATGAAGGCTCCATCAGGTACTGAGAGACCCGGACTGACCCAGCAGCTGCTGATGATTGAGCCCTCACCCACTGACACACCAGCTTCCAGTCTAGAGTACTCTACCACTGATCCAGGTCCCACAAGGCAACCGGGATCAAGGATGCTGTGCATAACGCAGCACTCAGAGGAGCCGTCGGAGTTCTGGTTTATATGCACACTGAAGGCAGACGACAGGAGACCCAGCTCACTCCTCAGAACCTCATCCTCAGTCAGGTGAAAAAGGTACTCGGAAGTAGTTCCAATGTGAATAAACTTGGAGTTGTTGAGAAGAATGACATTCAGGGGAGTCCCTTTGAGGCTGTGGAAGATCTTCTGGCGGATTCTGACTAGACTGCTCTCCTCTTTGGTGACGTTAGCAGTGTTGTTTGTGTACTCTATTGTAGCTTTAGGGCCCAGTGCTTGAAGGAAGTCCCCGTAAGCATCAATCTCACAGTCCAAAGGACCCAATTCTTTCAGTATGTTCAGAAGAGAATTTGCAGTATCAAAGTGGACATAATATGCACTGTCTGTGTAGACAAATTCGGTTTCGGGCACGGGAAACAGTCCGCTCTGCCCCTTACACACAGCTCCACTCTCCCGCATCTTACTGACGCTCGGCTTGTGCAGAAAGAGCAGACAAGACGCATTCTCCATTTCTGAGTAAAAGGACTTCTCAGGCGAGTCCAACACAAACACACCGTGGGTAGTTCCCACAGACAGCGGAGAGGGGTGGGCTAAAGCTGTGAAGCCAGGTTTATCGAACTTTACACTCTGGTCGTCCTCTATGCTATAGAGCTCTATGTCATCTGCACATGTCACCAGTATACCAGGCTCCATCTGTGCTGGGAAGTCCACATACATGGCCAGTTTAAGCTCCAGCATCTGGTAAATAGGGTCACCCAGCGGCAATGCCATGAAGATCTTTCCCAGAGCACTAGCACTGGGTAGACGCTGACTGAACCCACCTGGAAGATGAAGACGGGGCAAATATCAAACCGGGCACAGTGCATTGTGTACAGAATCTTAGCATGCGTGATGCTTCGTACTTTGAAAGTATACGGTTGTCTTATACGTTCCCTAAAAGGCGATAAAACATTGAACATCTTTTTTGTCATTACAGTCACATTTTATTTGTAGATCTAGACTTCTCTTCAAATTAGATTAGATTAAATTTGCTAGACCTTTATTCATCCATCATCGGGATATTCCCAGTGTTTTAGACAGCTGTATAAGATATCAATGTCAAAGTCAAGTTTATATAGTATAGTTTATATAGTATACACAGTATACACATAACCCAGGATAAAGAGAAGAAGAACACCCACACACACTTATCCTTATTTACATATGTATATACAAAATAAAAAATAACAGTCCAAAGAATAGAAGAGCAATCATAAATACTGTACAAAATGAAAAGTGAAATAGCAGTGCAAAGTGACAGTGTGACTGATCAAATAAATAAGTATAAATATGAAAATGTACAGTTGTGGGTTGTATATAGTGAAAATTCTAGATTTATTAAAACCAGATATTGCACAATGAGAAGCTTTGTTGTGAGTTTGTGGACGATCAGCTCTGCCGAGGGCAGGTCTGGTTATGGAGAGGACAGGAAGGACCTTCAGTACCGCTCCATCTTGTACCGCGGGGGAAGAAGCTGCTGATGGTGCTTGTCATGGCTCTAACAGTCATGATTGATGCCAGCTTTTACATCATCCTCCTGTTGCCCACCATTTCCACAGGCTTGACACTGCAGCACACGACAAAGCTGGCCGTCTTCACCAGTTTATTTGAGTTTCTTCCTTTATGATGCCATTGCTCCAGCAGGCCACACCATAAAATATGGTTGAAGCCACAATGGAGGCCTGACAAAGTTCTAACTTTTGCAGGAGCTTCAGTCAATTCATTATTTTCATGCCAAAAACATTTGCAACATAATTTCATATGAAGATATGAAGATGAGTTATCGGTCTTAGGAAAAACAGAATTGGGCATTTCAACCATCTTGTATTATTATAAATTATACTTTGGGACCAAAATATTGAGCAAGAAAAAAAGAAAAGTGGGGCCAACCTGCATGGATCAAGAGGATCCTCAGTCTACTCAGAGACTTTCCGTAGATGTCACTGAGCTGCTCCAGAGCGTACAGAGTGGAGCCCCCATTCCCTTTAAAAAAACAACAACAACAACAACAACAGGGGTAAAACATGGGATAAACTGAGAACCGTGACATTATATCTATGCCAGTCTGCCTGCCTGCCAGTCTGCCTGTCTATCTGCCTGCCTGTATGTCTATCTGCCTGTCTGTCTGTCTGCCTGCCAGTCTGTCTCTGTGCCTGCCAGTCTGCCTGTCTGTCTGTCTATCTGCCTACCTGTAAGTCTGTGTGCCTGCCTGCCAGTCTGTCTGTCTGCCTGTCTGCCAATCTGCCTGCCTGTCTGTGTGCCTGCCTGTCTATCTGCATACCTGTATGTCTGTGTGCCTGCCTGCCTGCCTGCCAGTCTTCCTGTCTGTCTGCCTGTCTGTATGTCTATCTGTCTGTCCGCCTGTCTGTCTGCCAGTCTATCTGCCTGTCTATCTGCCTGTCTATCTGCCTGTCTGCCAGTCTGTCTGCCGGCCTATCTGCCTGTCTCACCTATTTTGGATCCAGGCGGATCTGAGAAGACCTTGTACTCAGTTCCGAGAGGAAGCTCCCGTCCGTCTACTTTTTCGCGGATCTGCCGCTCGTACGCGTCCCTCTGGCTCCAGTCCACAGCTGTCACAACCACGACGTCCCAAAACTCACGCGGCTGCGCCTCTCGACCTCCAGGTGAAGCAAAGAAAGCGACGTTAACCGAAGTCCGAGAGGGCAGTCAGTGAACACGTGGACACAATCACAACACAAACCAGACTCACCGCGCAGGAGGTTCAGTTTCCTCAGCTTTTCTCTTGTTGCGGTTTGTAGCTTCTTGGTACAGTCCTGACTCATTCTGGTTTCCGGTATAGTTTGTTGTTTTATACGTTTATTTCTACTTTGGTGCAGGTTTGGAGATACGGCAGATTGTTTTGACAGTCTTCCGAGTTCCGGGTGTGGTCACGTGGTACCTCGTGTTTACAGCGGGGGTGCGTTTGGGAGCCGTGCGCATGCGCGGTCTATAGTCTAGTATGAAATATGACTGAAAAAAAGGGTTCTTTGTTGTGACCCACCTCCCCAGTGTAGTTTATATTTAATTGTATTTCCTTAAAGGCCGTAGAAAATTATGCAAAGGTTAAAACACACACATGATGTAGGCACTTAGCACTCCCAGATTAGATGGTTCCTGGTCGAGTGAGCTCACTAACAGACTACATCAGTCTGTCCAGCCACAATATGAAAAAGCACAATGGTAGATATTCTGAAAGAACATTGAGGCCTGTTCTGAGTGAAACGTTTCCCAGCAGCAAAACTACAGCTGCTCTGCAAGAGTGGATAGTGCTGACCACCTTCAGATGACAAGCTGCCTTACTGAACACGATCCTGAACGAAAGCTAAGCACAAAGGACACTGTGTAGTGAGGACTTCGCAACAAGCTTCAGGGCAAACTCAGAACACTACAATCAAGACTTCCATGGATGTTTTGAACAGATTTACTGGACAGACATGGAATTTTGCACTGCACTGATTATTAAATGGCCTAAGCAGGTGGATTAACTCAGTCTCCCTTTACGTTTCTGTCTGTGAAGCAGCTTGAGCACAACAGGTTGACTGTAGGAACAAACTCTCCCTGAAAAGCAAGCACAGCTACAAACGCCTTTAAACTTCAGTCTAAGAGGTTTTACTCTGCCCCTGCTACCCCTGTTAAGGTGACTAAAATCACAAGATTCAGAGGGATACAAAAGCAACCTCTGTTTTCTTTTCATTTTTGCCATCATAAAAACAGTTAAGGAATGAAAGTAATGCAGTGTGTGTGTGTGTGTGTGTGTGTGTGTGTGTTAAATTCTCCACAACAGCTCAAAAGGACATAATCCACTGCTACACTGCCATGTGTTTATTATCTACAGTTGTTAAATGCCCTAATACAGGTCATCTCTCACACAGAATGCAAAACTTTATCTAATCTCAAAATAGCGCTGTTTAACACTAAATGTAAACATTACATTCCTATTGTTTCAATAAAACATTTCAAGTTATGTTTAAGGATTACACAGCTCATATGAAAACCTTATACTAACATCAGTTACACTGGCATTATCATTAAAACGTGGCATTAAATATTCAAACCTTTGTACTAAAAATTTATCAACAATTATAATTGCACAAAATACTCTTTCCTTGAAATCGTTGGCTTTAATAAAACATAAGCAGTTTAAAAATCTTAGAGCACCTCTTAAATGTGCCCCTTTGCTTTTTACCAATTACCCTTCTACAAATAAGCAACAAGAACATTGAGGAATAAAACCCTCCAAAAACTACACCCCATAATTCTTTGTAATCTCAGTGTGGCACAGTCGCATTCAACTACAACTTTGTCAAGAAAACTTAAACTCCACAGCAGTGCCGAAGCAACATAAAGATGCCTCCTTATACAACGTTTCTTCTTGTTTGATTGTTGCGTCAACATGCAGATGGTGGGGCAGCAGCCAGGCTCTCGGTGTTGGCCTCCAGGAACTGGCTGCAGGCGGAGAAAATGCTGTAGAAGCTGGAGGAGAGGCCGGCGATGTCTGTGGAGATGTAAGGCAGGACACCCGGTGTGGCCTGGTTGTAGTAGGTGAACTGAAACAAAAAACACAAGATGTGACGTTGCATTTGGCACGTGAAAAGTGTTGCAAGCTTCGGCGAAACACACAGTCCAGCTAAGACTGGTGTGCTCGGCCGCATTTGGCCAACCTTGGTGACAGAACTGGACTCCTGCCTGATCGTGAAGCCGGCGCAGAGCACTTCTCCCCTGTTGTACTTATCTGTGGGTGGGTGAGTGGGTAAGGTGACGGAACGCAGGGCAATCAGATATGGGTCCCTGTGAGGGACAGAAGAAGGCAGCAGCGAGAAACTATGAAAAATACAGTCCAGAAACAAAGGGAACACGTTTTAATTTAATAAGTTCCTTTGAGAAAACAAGTTGATGAAATTATTTCAGTTTTCAAATGTAAAAGTTTGGATTCCTTTTATTTAGCATTTCCAAATTGCTTATTTATTTGGTATAAGCCATTTTTTGGTTTTATTATTGTGCCAAATCCTTTTTCTAGACTGTATACAAATACTTGAATCATGTACTGTATATCAAACACAGCAGTATTTAAATGAATCACAGAACTTTACATTCTGTATTTTTGTTAGGAAAATGGAGAAAAAAAAAAAAAAAAAAAAAGTTTTAAAAAGTAATTTACGACACCTGGAATCACATGGCTTCCTTCTAGATGCCAGCAAGATAAAGTCTTTTCCTTTGCCCCCTTTACTGACGGAGGGTGTGACGACACGATAAAGAGTGTCATCCTCATCCGCCTGCTGGATCACCTCGCACTCCCTGTCATTTAAAAAACAATTGGGACTGAAAAACAGGTACATATATTCACATTACTTTTAACAGGACTGAGAACAATCGTCTGTAACAAGTAAACACTCGAGTTACGTCACTCAGCCACTGCAGATGAATGACTGCAGCCATTAACTTTACCCTTCTGTTGGTTGTCATAAGTATAACATTCTGGAGAAATCCAAGGTTGTTGTACTCAGTGAAATATGCAGAGCGACATGATGAAAAAAGCTCAGCGTATGTTACTGACTCGTAGTGTCGGTCCCATTCTTTTCGTCTCCTCAAGTCTGACAGGAGGTGGAACGATTGCTCCGCAGGGACGCTGGCATACATCTCCACCTTGAAACACAGCGTGTGGTTTTCCTCCAGCGTATACAGCTTCACCTATGAGTGAAACAGTTGTTTTTGTAAATAAGATTTGTTCTATGCATCCAACTTACACATTTCAGGTGTGACTTTTGTAAAAAAAATAAAGTCTAATATTTTGAACACTCCACTTGAGCGAGCATTTTCTAGTCAAAAACATGCATGTGGAGAACCCAGCAGCTGTAACTACCCAGCAAGCTCTATCCTGGATAGAAACGCACACCAACCTTATTCTTCTCTGACGTTAATACCCAGTTTTTCCTGGTATCCATTAGTTTCAGTGCTGAGACATTGTTGTAGCTCAGGTACATCTGGAAAAAAAAACAAAAAAAACAAAGTTGTCTGAATCCATAAGCTTGACAGTGATATTTGATCTGCTTGCATTATACCTGGTTACTTGGATCCCAAGGAACAGACAAGGGAACTTCAGTTTGTTTGCATGAGATAATGTATTTCCTGTGAACACGAAAGACAGCAGTCACATACTCCAGATTCAAAGTAAAGACTCCAAAAAGAATCGTAACACCGACTTTTATTCATATACCCATGAGATTTTTTTTTTCCCTTTTTGTATTCCAAGACAAATCGTGTGCAAAGATCAGCCATCAACACGTCGGCTGCGAGTTTCTGCTTTAATCTGCAGAGCAGCATCTACACTCTCACAAGGATAGGTCAAACAGCCTGTATGATCCAAGCAAAGGATTAGACGCACCAATCCTGACTACACGCAGGAAGGTGTTTAACACTGAAACTCCATGTGCTGTGAAGAACCGATGCAATGAGAAGCTACTGCAAACCAAGGAGAAGTTAGAAGAAATAGAAGCTGCTTGGTGCGTTTCGCCGTCACAGGTAAGACTGCAGATCTGACACACGTTTAGAGTTGTGATAGCATCAATCAGATGCCTTTGAATACTTTTGCCACAACATAACATCTTTGGGTAAAATGCAGTTTATTTGGAGATAGTGGAGTATCAAAAAAAAAAAAAAATTTTATTAAATAGTAACTTTGAACATTTAACCCTAAAACAGCTGTTTTGGGGTCAACTCATACACTGTTCCACACATTTATCATGTGGATACAGCAAATATCACTAGGCATGTCCTGCAGCCTCCAAATTGTTTTTTGTTTTTTTTTCTCCAAAAATATGTATTCTCTCTGCACCGCTCTCATTTTCAATTCTTCCATTCATTTAGTTTCCTGGCAAACATGCGCCATTTAACTGTATTCAGGAAAACAACTTCTGCCTGAGAAAAATGCAAACAAATGGCAAATGAACTCAAAATTTTAGCTCCGAAACTCTGAAAGAGATTCATGTAGACTCAGTCGGGCTATTCAGAGGCAAGCCAAACACACATTAGCTTCGTGCGGGCATCCGTCCTCTCTCAATTGTGATTGTTAAAATTTCGCAAAAATGTGGAATCGTTAAGGCGTAGAATCAAACTTAAATAATTCAAAGCCATGATAATTTTCTTTTTTAGTGCAAAAACATATATGACTAGATTGTCTTATGTTTTTTTTTCCCTCCCTGGTAAGAGACTGGAAATTCCAAGTTCCCATTTCTTGTGAATGCAGCATTGGTAGTGCAGCAGTAAAAGCTGTTTACAAAAACTAACTTGTGGGACTTTGAGTGGAGAAAAAAAAAAAGAAAGAAGCAGATTATAGAAGAGGCCTGGTGTTTAGAAGCTGAACAATTAGCTTATTGTTCTTTACACACCCTGGACCAAAGTCTGCTCAACTGGGATTTGATCCCCTGCCAAGTCACTTGCTGCTGCAAACTATTACAAAATAATGAAAGCTGTGACATGAAGCCAGAAAAACATCCTTATAATAGCAATATTACCCAGAGTGGTTTTTTTTTTTTTTTTTTTTTTTGCACTACATCATGGACCTGGATATTTATTCATGGTGATGCCACTTTGTTAGGGTCTTTTGGATACTTATTTCTGCAGATGACAACGATAAGCCAGTGGCAGTCCTCTGATATCTACCTTAAATAATATTCAATGCAGGATAAACCTTTACTATTTAGTGAGAGATGCTGACCTGTCGAGGCGAATCTTCTTCCTAGCTATAGCTTCTTTATAACGTCGTTTTCCATCCTGTAAAGCACAAAGAAAACCTACTATGATCCTTACAAAAAGGATGTATCTTTATATTATATGTTCTGACTTTATTGCAGATCTTTAAAAAAAAAACAAAAAAAACGAAATACAGCTGATACAAACTTACCACAGGCTCCGGTCGTATCCGTGGCAGTGTGCATGGTTTTTTGTCCCTGTCGAGGACCTCAAAGGTCATAAAGGCACTGTTTATGTGTCGCAGAGGTTCTCCACCCTGGTACGCCTCAGCACAAACTCCCACCTCCATGCTGGAACACAACACGTGTGCAGAACAGTGGATGGGTTCATGGTGAGATAAAGCACACGCACAATAATATGTAGGAGCTTTCATTTCTGAAATGTGTGTCATGAACCTGAACTTCACCTGTGTTTAAAGGAATTGTTAACAATGGCTTTCAGCACCAGTCGGTCACCGATGTGAGAAGGGCCACGAAAATGGAACATGTCTATAGTCCTCAGCGTCGGGTGAGCGTTACACAAGCGGCTGTAATGAAAGACAGCGATGATCATGGCGGTGTCCTTGTACTCTCTCAGAAAACAAATAGTTTATGTTCGGAAACTCACTTATTTCCCAAGATCTTTGTCAGTGCTTCAAAAGTTTAACCCTGTTGGATTTTTCATATCCCTGTATATAATACGTAATGTATTTTTCAAAGTGATAGTAAAGTCAGGAGCTTTTGATTACCGAGATGATTATCAGGCGTGACTAGACACACTGATTTTATTTACTTAAAGCTCAGGGACCTGAAGTCTGATCATCAACAGGCATTTGTGAAAGGTTATCAAATCACAGGAAACACATTGTGTACAAATGCAGGAATTCAGTACCAAAGCCGACCTCGCCAGGTGTGGCTGAACAGCAATGAGGAGTATGAATGAGTGTATAAACACCACAGTAAACAGTCATTTCCAAGCACAAAAAAAAGAAAGAAGAAGAAGAAGAAGAAGAAAGTGCCTAATACTGTTGTTTATTTCTTCTTCACTATCAGTGGAGTATGGATGCTGCTACTGTCCAAAATTTAAAAAAAAAAAAAAAAAAAACACAACCACAAGAAGTATTTAAATTAAAACAGCTCCAAAAAAAAACAAAAAAAACGCATTGATCTTAAAACACACCAACAGCCCAGAGTTGGTGGATTAGATTCTGAGGAATGGACAAAAAGTCCTTTCAGCTTCTGTACGGGACAATAACAATAGTTGAATCAAACATTAAGCTATATGAAATAATTTAGATCAGATATAAGCAGAGACAAATGATACAAAAACAGTACACCTCACTTTCCTGCCAAAAAACTCTTTAAAATCAATCTAATTATTTTAAAAACATGTATAATGTAAATAGTAAGTGCATACCTTGCAGCAATTGTAGCCACATTCTCCATCCAGGCCATGATCTGGCCTCCAAATGTGCTGACTTGGTGGTTGGCATGAGGTGGCAGCACCAGCTCCACACTCTCAACTCGTGTTCGCTCAGCTGGCACGGCGTCCTCGTACTCCTGACACTCTCCTGACGAGAGTGCAAAAACAAAAATACTTTATCTTCAGATTTTAAAGTGCCGAGCGTGATAAAGCCTCGCGTCCATACCCAGCTGAGCCGTGCTACTGCTCAGTAGGTCCGTAATAATCTCGGCGTGGATGAGCCTCATCCTCCTCCGCTCAGCCGCCAGACTGTACTCCAACTGCTCGATTTGAGTCAGAGGAACCACCTGCTTCAGCTGTACCTGTGACCACATAAACAAAAGCCCTGGGGATCTACAACCGGCTTCATCAAAGTGCTGCGCTCGCCTGTGATTTTCTCTCTGCCACTTTACCTTCCCAGCTCCAGCTCGTCTGGCAACAAAGGTGGCAAAGGCGTGGCAAACCTTCCACTGCTTGTCAGTGTAGAGGTCTTCACAAGTCACCAATATGCCCACCTGAAATCAAAAAACAGCCACATGTTCATTACATACAATATGATCCTTTGCAACTAAAAACATCAACTAACCTCCATGCTGGACGTGAAGGCTCTGTTGACTTTTGCTATGATGTTGACAACATTTCCTACCCTGCAAGAGACACATTCAGAAGCTTCTTTTTACTATCAACATGGAGAAGTGATTGTAGTCAAGACAATTAAAACCAATTTCAGCTACGAGATAAAACAGCAATTAAGTTAGAGCTATCTCTTTTGGCAGAGGAGTATTACAGATTAAACTTTACCCTAAAGTGTGGTCAAAATGAATGTCATCCACTGACGCAGTGACACACGAGCAACCGGCATGTCTCTCAGCTGTGAAAGAAGAAAAACAAAATAAAAGCGTCTGGTGTGGAATGTGTGCAACTATAAAAAGACGTAGTAAAAAAACAAAAAAACAAAACACGAGTGAGACAAACGCCCCAGAAAAGATCTCAATCCATCCAAATACCAGCAGCAGAAGTTAGTTACTGAGAACAAACTTTTCTTCATATTTTGAAACATTTTAAATGTGAAATTTGCATGAATTCCCTGAATGACTCTCTCAGTGTGTCTGCCATCACGGCCACTACGACCAGCACATTAAATCGATCATATTTCATGTAAAATTGTCTGACTTTCTCCTACAGTGAAAGTTAATTTTTAAAAAAATGGAATAAAGAAAGCAGACTTTTTAATGTTTCTTGGCTGATGTATCACTTTTTTTCATAAGTTTTTGTTCATTTAACATCTCTTATTATTGACAGACATTATTTGGTCTTTAGTCATTTTGCATTTCTGTGAATTTATATTGCTTATGAAAAAAATGTGTGTTAGAAGTGGTTAAATCTCCACTTCTGGGGTGAAAACTCATTTTACAGCTGTCACATTTCTCGTTACGATTTAGTGAAAATATCCCTGACACTTTCCCCACCAGATAAACAGGCCGTGGAGTCCATCCACTTCAGCAGCTGTCCAACACTCAACTCCCCGCAGTGATTGGCATGGCAGGGCAGCACAATCTGACTCATCTGCACCTCTGTGGGATTTCTGTACACTTCCCCTCTCTCCTGCACGGCCCGAGGCTTCAAAATGGTGTCTGCTTCTTTGTCCTCCGAAGTCATGACTCTGGACTACACAGAGAAGGAGACAGGAATTCAACTTGAGAAAAGACATGTCCACTTTCACTTGAATGTTTACATTTAAAGCAATACTGAATGAAAATGCAACAGTGGTGGCAGAGGAAAACGGAGTCAGAGTTAGAATCATTTTAACTTGACGTGAAAAGAAAGACGTCAACTGGAGAGCCGTGCTGGCAGACATGGACAAAGTCAAGTTGTTCACTATCAAATGAGAACTGCACCCTCTTGGTTTACTACAGAAATGTGATAACCAACGACTTGACTTCTCTTCTGAAGAATTGCGCAACAATTCTTTCTTCCTCATTGAAATACGGAGTATTTAAAATTTCAGGCAATGCAAACTTCCACACAAACTTTGTCATAACTACAGGTTGTAACACCCCAACCCCCCGACAAAAACCTACTTGATAAAAAAGGTAACTCAGGGATACAACCTCTGCAGCTCCAGTGAGGCGGGTGCACATGCAGTCACCTGTCTGTCCTGTTGCAGATACCTTTGTTTTACTTTACATGACAAGGAGCATGCACTAAAAACTTCACATGGACATGGACATGGACATGGAAGCATGTTACACGGTATTTGTAGGTTGACACCAGCACACAAACCAAAGTCAGACTTGATAAGACACATACACACACAAGTGCTTACTCGGTTGCAACTTCAGTGCTGAAGCTGAAGTCGAGCTAGAGTCCTGTGAGTGTCGATAAGCGTCGTTTGCAGCACATTAAAGTGAAAGCTGAGAAAGAGCACGCCACAAGCCGAACAATGCCTCTTTATGGCTCCGACTCCGCAACAACATAACAGATTTACAGAATTAGTTTCTCCACTGAGAGAGAGCCGTGGGGACGCCACCTCCTGTGGTAAAGTATGTGCAATTTTTAAGGTGGCACCAAAGTTACCGCTCGTTTACTGTCAAATCAAAGTGTCGTTCAAAGGCGTGGACAATCTTAACTCAATTACATTTGTCGCTTGAGCTTAACTGCCACAAATCATTAATTATGCCAGGGCACTGTAAATATCAAACTTTTTAACATTTTTTATTTAGTCTTGTTTGAAAAATAGCAGTAAAACTGAATGCAATTTGCTAATAAATAAAATAGCATTTGAAAGAATTGAATGTGTGCAACATTTTTAAGAGTTTTAAGAGTAAGATGGGCATGGTTAACACAGTGTCGGATCTTCTTTTAGGATCAGAATCAGAAAACCTTTACTGATCCAGAAGGAGCTTGTTTATGTTACAACTGCACCTTTTTTACTACACACACAAAAAGGACAATGTGAAAACAAAACTGATATAAAAGCATATTTAATACTGTATACAATAATGGGGATATGAATATTGCACATGGACTATTGTTAAGTATTTTAAAATAAAATATTGAACATTTCACAACAAACAGAGCATAGAGGACAGCAGCTGTTGTTTTGAACCAAAACTATGTAATAGTTTATCGTGTTAGTGTAACAGTCAAACATATGGACTCGTACTGCTCCTATGCTGTTGCAATGCATTTAAAATAGAAATAGAACACTGTATCTCTGAACCCACTGTAAAAACACATGGTTTCTTAATTAAAGAAAGAAATTGAACTAGGATGTGATTTGAGTTTGCATTGCTTAAATTAACATGGTCTTTCCTGAAAAATATCTTGTCTGGTTGGGAGGATATATTGCTCCAAATATTGCTTATATATTAGAAACATTATGCTATGGGTAAAATATTTACAACTTTAAACGTTTCCAGTGATTTTATAATTGGTTGATATAAAAAATTGTATATAAATGTTGTTTTATGTTTAAAGGATGTTGTAAAGGCATACTATTTGTATAAATTATAATGTAATATAAATGTGCTATAATGTTAAAAAAATGTAATAAATAAATAAATGAGATTGAAATGGTGAAAAATAGATTTCATAGGAATCATGAATTTGTTCCTTAAATCGAGTTAATTAATGATTACCTCTACCAACGTCAAAATTTACACAAGTATAAAAAGGCAGACCTTAAGGCTATTAAGGCATTCTTATTGGCTGCTGAGAGCATCACTCATGGTGACCCCGCCTCTTCCCCCAGGACCAAGGTTGGTTGAGTCGCTGGCTGGAGGAGGAGTGCGGTTGGAGTGCGGGAGGCTCGCGGCCGCGATGATCTGACAGATGAAATAACGAAAAAAGGAAGAAGGCGCTCGTGCTCCCACTCAAAACTATGTTCCCCAAAGGCAAAGGCACCCCGGTGCCGTCGGACAGCCAGGCGCGAGAAAAGTAAGCTCGGAAACGTGTACCAGTCCGTACGTTTGTCCTCGTTGAGTTGCTGTCTGTTGTTCGTGGACGGGCTAGCTAAGAGGCGATTTCCTCCAGCCGAGACGGGAATTGAATGAACCGCCTCGGCGGCTCGCCATTCCTCCTCTCCTCCGTCTTTTACTACCTTTGGTTCACTGCTCCGTCTTTGCGTGTTCCCACCCTATTCTGGGAGCAGTTTGGCCGTGTTGTAACCGGCCCCTCTTCTTTTTTTTTAATTTATTTATTTTTATTAAATAAATGCTGGCAGTTATTGAGGCGAGAGCGCGGCAGGGCGAAAACAATAACAGCGCCGCGCTCCAGTACATTGTTTTCTGTTGCTCTCCGCCTTTATTGCCCTCAGCCTCATCACTGCCGTCAACATACTGTAAACAGCTAAAGCACAACAGACTACTATTATTTATACATATTGTGTGTTATACGCGGATGCATTTAGTTATACTGCTGTTTTTTTTGTTGTTTTTTTATAGTATCCTTTAACACGCCACATCCACTGAGTCGTCACTAGGCTTGGCTTGTTTTCTAGTCTCTTATTTAATTTTTGGCATGGGCTATTAGGCAGCCATTGTTCACAGGGCCTGTACCCGACTCCTGCCTCTCAGTTCACCAGTGCAGGACGATTTTTACCTGGAGGGTTAGTCGTGTTTGTTACATTTAACCCCAAGTCACGTTTTTGTTTCATGCAGGTTGGCTCTATACGTCTATGAGTATTTGTTACACATAGGAGCACAGAAGTCTGCACAGACGTTTTTATCAGAGGTATGTGGGATTTGGGGGAAAGGTTAAAATATACATCCATATCCATTGTTTGGCACTTTAAAAGAAAAGTGATTTAAATTAATTGCATTGTGGCTTTTCCAACAGTTTATGATTCAGACGGGTTTAACAGATTTCTCTGGCTAATTGTTGCAATCCTGTTTTCATAGATCCGATGGGAGAAAAACATAACACTCGGAGAACCCCCTGGATTCCTACATTCCTGGTGGTGGTAAGTCTTGTCTCTTTGTTATGTAATGCATTGTCCAGGGATTGTTTGTGTGTGTGTGTTAATTTTTTTTTTTTGTTTGCTTCATGATCTCCCTTTTCTACAGTGTTTTCTGGGACTTGTATTGTGCTGCACCAGAGAGGAGAGAGACGTGTGATCACTCCAGTGAGGCGAAGGCCTTCCATGATTATGTGAGTTATTTTTTTTTACATCAAGCTGTTGCTCTGTCTTCTTTTGATGGAAACAATAACTTTTTCTCTCCAATCTAAGGCATTGAAATGGCACATGGGTCATTAAGGCTGGGCTTGTTTTGGCTGAATTATTTAGGCGAAGTGTTTATTAACACTCAGGGTTCATCAAAATATCCCTTTGTGATGCATCAACTACGCTTGGTGCTCAGTCACCTGAGATAAAAAAAAAAAAAAGATAGAGCTTTAAAAAAAAGTTCTTTTTTTTTTTTTTTTTTTTTTTAAATTTGTTGGTGGGCTGAAAGATGCATCCAACTAGAGCCTTATAGGCTTCTGGGAAAATGATGCTGATGTCAGCATTTCCTGAGTCAGACCTGTCAGTGCGCACCCCCAATTCAAGATCTCTGCCGCTTTGGTGAAGAAGAGATGGAATTAACTGCATTCTGCACATCAAAATGTCTACGTATGGGTTTTTTTTTTTAAATAAATAAAAGCTGCAACTGTTCACAAGCATGGCAGCTTGAGTACATTTTGTATGTATATTTGTTACTTGCATTTTCTCAGTTTTAATTAATTAAAAAAGGAACAAGTGAGTAAGCAGCTGTACATCTGGTCTTTGTAACATGTCACTCAGAACCTGTGCTTGATCTGGTAGAGCGTTGCTCACATATGACTGTACTTCCACATTTGCATGGTATAGGTTTTTTGCATCTTGATGATTGTGCTATTTTAGAGATGGGTTACTTTTTTCTTTTGTGCATTGTTTCCTGCTCTAATTAAGTATTTAAAAGGAACATGGGAAAAGAACCTTGTGCAGTTTAAAGAAAGTGGGAAGTGCTTGTCCATGGCCTTTGTCATTCCCTTCCATGCATTCCCCTGCCCTCGTCTTGCAGTATTAGGCAAACATTTTTGTAGTTCATGCAGATAAGAGAATAATTTTGCTAAATGGGTGCAGGAAAGGCATTTCTAGGTTACGAGGTCCTCAGATTGATTGTTGCAGAACCAAATGTGTTGGTGGGTCAGTTGCATACCAGGAAGCAGAGGGTTAAAACTGAGATGTTGCTCCTGCAATCAGCAGATAGGGTAGTCAGGGTAACAGGCCTCCTGATCTGGCAGGTGACCTGGGATCCAGGCGAGAAGCTACAGTCGGGCTTTGCCCTTTCAGCAACCACGTTCCTTGTTGTTGTGAGTCATCCATAGGGGGAAGATAATTTTGTTTGTTCGGCTGTTTACTGGGATAACTTACACTTTTACACAAAGCAAAAGCTTAACAGTTTCAAAGATTATAATTTTCCTTGATGCGTTTTTATTTTTTGGTGGAAACAATTTGTGACATGCAAGACTGTTGATAAAACGGTGGTAAATTCTCAATCAAATGTGTATACATTGTTTGAATGTTTGTTTGTTTTCCCTTTTTGTATTAAAAAAAAACAGTCCAAGAGTTCTCAGTAAAATATTGAGAAACACAGAATAATCTTTCAGACTGTGTTGGTTTGGATTGTTTGTAGTTTTTTATCTTTATCATTTTTTTTTTTTTTTTTTTTTTTTTTTTTTTTTTTTTTTTTTTTTTAAAGCATTACACAAATGAGAGAACAATATTAATGCTGGTGTGTGCTGCTGTGACGTGGATCTTTGAGAGCTTCTGTGCGGTTAGTTCTCCCTGACATCTTGTGGTTGCCCTTTCGCTCTGGTGTTTGCTCTTGTTGTGATTATTGGGGGTCAGGAAAATGCGTATGTCTGTGTGGGGACAGTTCTAGTCCTTGGACCCAAGGCTTTTGTCTAAGTGTGGGGGAGGTGAGTTCTGCTCTGTTAGCCAGTAGTGCTTGTAAAGCCCCAGCGTATTCACGGCGGGCCTGCCGAACACTCCCTAAGGGCCCTGTCGCCGTGGTGCAGCGGCTGATTGATGGCTGTCACAGAGCTGAGGGCAGATTGGAAAAGGGAAATGGGAGTGGCATTGTGGCATATGCCCGGCATCCACCACAGTAGAGGTACTGAGGGAATAAAAAGAGGAGGGGGGGGGGGGGGGGGTTGGGGTTAAGGCGAGGAGGGGGAAGTGGAGGGGGACTGCTATATGTGTCTGGAGAGGGAGAAAGACACCGTCCAGTAAGGATCCACAGTGGGTTTTATGGTGTTGATTGATGGTTAAACATTTACAGGCTAAACATTCAGGCTGGCGTCTTTTTAGGTACTGGTTCCAGTGGAAGAAGTGAGCCTGTAAGAGCTTTCTAGTTCAGGAGTCAGCTGTTGGGTCGTCTGTCCTGTGGCATAAACATCTAATGTAGTTTCTTCTTCTTTCTCTTTAAAATGTTGTTTGTTTTTTTTTGTTGGTTTTTTTTTTTTCCTTTTCTATTTGTGTCTCTCGCTTTGCATGCCCCTTCTTTTGAACAGTTACCCCAGTCAGCCTCTTGGACGTCCTCATGCTCTTACCTTTTTCATCTTTCTCCTCCCCTCCCCCTGTCCTCACACCCCCTTTTGTTTTTGCAAAAGGAGCACAAGCACATCCGTGGATACTCTGCCCTTTTGTAACCCCCTTCAGTGATCCACGTATTTGCTTGGCTGAGATAGCTTTTGTGGTTTTAAGTACACACATGTATATGTGCTGAATCATGATGGGGGAGGGGGATAGTCTGGCGAGAAGGTCCCCTGGGTAGTTGTAAGGAAGGCCCCGGACAAGAGACCCATAGCCTCAGGCAAGGCTACAACATCTGCCTCTTTCCGGTACCAGAGAATCTGTGGAGAGGAGAGGCTTATTTTCACCAAAAAGGAGCATAGGGCCAAGTGGGACTGTCCACAGTTGAACCAAGCACAGCTGTGGGCTTCGGAGGAACGCGATAGAGATCTAACAACGCATGCCAAGGATCTTACAATGCACACAGCTTTCAGGCTGAAACTATTTGCCACACTGAAAAAAGAGTTCACATTGACATTTTCCACTATTTTGAGTTCAATACCTTGCTTTTTTTTTTTTTTTTTTTTTTTTTTTTAAATCTTTTTGGTGGTTGTATTTCAAGGAGAGAATGCTCAAGAGTAGGGAATATAAAATACAGTCTTTTTTTATTATGGAAGAAGCAGTGGTAATATATAAGCATCAACCTGTCTACAAACCATAGCTGTAGATCAACCTTTGTCTGTAAAACGTCTGCCTCAAATGTTAAAATTAAAATATAACACCTCTCTTTTCTGGATTAAATATTTCCTGGCATTTTATAAATGTAGTAAAATGGTCATAGACATAGATATACTATTAAAATGCGTGCAAATATTTCCATAAACCTGTTTAAATTTAACACCAATTTAAAAAGCAATGCAAAGTATATTTTTACTTGGGTAGTTCATCTAAACAAATGATCTGAAGAATTTAAAGAGGCAATACACTATTTATTTGAAAGCCCAATTTGCAAGTCACTCAGCTTGCCGACAGAAACCCTTGATCAGAGGCAAATTTACAAGGTTTGCCATCGATCCATAAATATCAGTGTGAGTGGACTGCTGAAATATTGCTTTCATACACAAATTGTTTATTCCCAGTACAGCTGTAGAGAGAAAAATGTGACTCTTCAAATGAACCTTAAACAATCCTAAAAATAAAACTAACCACCATTCAGATTCATATGCTGAACTGGATAATTCAGAGCATGAACGGACTTGGCATGCTGTAAAGCATTAAGTTGTATCTGGGGCCAGGGTTGGGTTACGAGCCATGACTGGGTTAAAGTTTGGATGCATACATCCACCCGTCTTTGATGCCAGACTGACATCTAGCATGATAAGCACCAGGAACTGACAGCAACTCCACATCCGGGTTGCAGGCAATGAGAGAGCAAGTGAGGTCACAATGTGAAAGTGAAACTTGTGATGCGAGGAGGGAGGGAGGGGGGGGGTACAATATTCAGCAAAGAAGAAGCCCATACATGGGAACAAACCAGTTGTTTAGCACCTCTCAATTAATGATTACTGTTTCCTGTCTTTTCCCGTGTCACATTTTATGCAAGTTTGCTTTTACGTGACATCTAATATTCAGATGCCTCCTTAAAACCTAAGTTTGTGATCATTTAAATTTTACCATCAGATATCACATAAACTGGCTCAGTAAATGTATGTTGTGTAGATATGCACTCTCTAATGATGGAAACAACTCATCGCAGCACCTATCACCTACCTTTAAAAATTATCATTGGTGTATTTTGAGTTAAATTGATGATTAATGTCATCAATATGCCCCCTTGTAAAGACCTAATTTTTAGCATGTATCATATAATAGTAAAGTTGATCACTTTAAGTGCTGGATTTGCATGCGATATTTGTCGGTTAAGTACACGGCATTGCCTTTATCTGAACTGTAAAACTGGTTGAAAAGGCTCTTGTGACAAATATCTTACAATTAAAAGATTTTATCTCTCACATTTGCTAAACTCACTTTAAAATCATTGTAGCTGCATGCTCATCTATCTGTCAGTAAGATGTTTTGCCTGGTTGGCTTTGTCTCTCCGTCTAGGTCTGTTTGGATCATAAACATCTTTTATAGGTTTCACTTAGTTCACAAATATAATCAATTGACATTTTTCCACGTACGTCTTTCTTATTCACAAGCTCTGAGCAGCCTTATCAGCAGTTTGATTTCCAGCCTGTCTTGCTGCTGTAAAAGCAGTATATTTGCATTGAACAGAGAGGAGAAAAGCATGTCCAACCATGCCTGCAGGAGAAGTTGCAATCCACACAAACATGCTCACATCCTACGGGGCAGTTCTATCATTCCTAAAGTATTTGCACTGATGAAACAGAGGGCAGTACAGATTTTCAAAAGCCTTTTGTGTCGAACACACAAGGCTGTGGTGTGACAGTGGTAAACCATTTATACCAACTTTTGGTGTTACATTAGGACTAGTTATCTTTGCAAACTAGTTAGTCTGACCTCAGACTATGCAGTGCATGATAGTTAGTTAATGCTGTTTATTAAAATTCTTTTCAGTGTTGTGTTTATATGCCTGATGTTTGTCAGCCTCTTTGTTAAAGAAGTTATGTTATAGTAAGCTTACTAATATAGTGAGCTTAAAAAATAGAACTTATGTGTGTTTTACTTTTGCTGAGCTATGCAGGTTAGATAAACAAATTGCTGGACGGCTCTTTTCCATGTCAGTTTGCTGTACCACGTAAGGTGTGGTTCTGACATCATCCTCCAACTTGCATATAGATGACCTGTCTGGGCACTTCAGATCTGGAAAAACGGGTTGTGTTTTTATATATGCAATGACTCTTGCACCAGCAGCTTTTTAGTTAAAGCTTCCTGCATGGTGCTTACTTTGGCATGAGATCAAAATGGTATTTGATTTCATGTAAAAGGGTCTGGTTTAGAATAAATAAATATATATAATTTAAATGTCTTGGTAGAAATGCTACATATAGTCTTAAAGAGTATGCTTGTGTCATGTTCAAGTAAGGCTACAGTTTTGTTTTTTTGTTCCGGGCTCCTACAAACAAAGAAAGCAACAGCTTTCACAGGTGTCCTGTCACCCACAACCACCCTCATTTATTGTTGTAATTGTTCTTGATAATAATGTAAAATAATGCTATTGTCATTAGTAACATGTGATATACAATTTTTACATTGAGTTTTTTTTTTTTTTTAATATTCTCAAGGCACTTCTAGGCCACGTAAGCTGTTGATTGAGTTCCCCTGAATCATTTTCATATATTTGTAGCTGGTTTTTAACTGTGGAGATTTCAGCTCCTCTTCAGGTTTCAAAGTGATGCCCTCATATTTATAACATTAGGTTGAAAATCCACAGATGCTTTAGGATTTGTCAGTGTTGCACCTAGCTGACTTTTTAACACCATTCAGTCACACTACCCATGGGTTTTGTGCTGCCAGTGGACTGGTGTTAGTGGGGCCTGAGGAGATGTGACTTTTCACTGTAGCCTCACTTCTCTTCCCGTTGAGGTATTTCACAGTGGCCCTGCAGTGGCAGGCTGAGCAGATATAATTAGGGAAGGTGTAGTCGATAAAAGGGAGTGTGTTGGTTATTGACCAGTAATGTCTGTAGAGCTGCGGGGCTCTGGAGCTTCATGTGAGCATGGATGCTGTTACATCCATTCTAGTAGTGATAGTTTGTTGTTGTTCATTTACATCTACTCTACAATATGAGCATGCTGCACATTAACAAAGGGTACTAAAGGCACTTCTCTATTTTTGTTGCTGTTCTCTGGAAGCTAAACCCCATAGCTCTGAAGACATTAGCTCATCTCAGATTGCTTTAGCTGCAGGGAAGAAAAACTCAGTCAATTAGGAGCGTGTGACCGAAGCAAATGGCACATTAGTGAATTAGGGCTGTGGTTTGAGCAGGAAATAGGCCCAGCTTGCCCCTGCTGTGCAGCAGCACTTTGGAGCCACTGCTTCAGTGCATCCCACTGATACTTATCTGATCCACTGGATCCTAATCGGCAGGGCTCAGACCTCATTAATACCTTATTGAGGTCTTAAAGCACGGCAGGGCAGTTTGGTAAATTATGTTTAACAGGAAATGCACAGAACTGTATTCACAGGTCTGGACAAGGTTTATTGACACATTAACCAATGCGGAGCTTTTGAATTCCTCATGTGGTGTTCTTGTTGCACCAAAAACAAACAAAATCTAGATTTTTTCTGTTTTATTGCATTTAGTAAGGCATCCATTTGTCCAACTTAAAAAATGTTTTATTTTGTTTTCCTCTTCCTTTTAGAGTGCTGCAGCAGCCCCCAGCCCTGTGATGGGAGGGATGCCCCCTGGTGAGGGTATGGCAGGAGGACCAATGCCACCCGGGTTTTTCCAAGTAAGTCCATCGCAATGCTGATCCTGCAAGTATTGCTGTTAAACTGACACTTAACCCATCCTTTTTTTATATCCATACATTTATTTAAGTCCCCTTTTAATTAATTTCCTTAATAAAGTATTTCTGAATTGGATTTTTTTTTTTTTTAATTTTTTTTAAATTTAAAGCAGGTATTTAATTATCACGTCAAATTTCTGAATTAATTTCCTGCGGAAGGAAAAATTGATATTAATATTTCACTACTCGTGGCTTTTGGTGATGTCATCAGGGTTTTTGTCTGTATTGTAGAGGTATAGATTTCCACAGTGGTGTTTTGTATTACTGCTGTCTGTGTTGTGCTCTGCTTAGTGAACTCGTAGTAAACATCATAGATATTCTATCAGGCCCATCCTGTGCTGTAAACAACCTGGCGTGGCTTGGCCATTTTCCCTGATGGAGAAATCGAAAAGTGCAGCACCTTCTGTAATTCAATATCTCATGAAGATAGTCTTTGCAGGCACCTGTGTGTGTGTGTGTGTGTGTGTGTGTGTGTGTGTGTGTGTGTGTGTGTGTGTGTGTGTGTGTGTGTGTGTGTGTGTGTGTGTGTGTGTGTGTGTGTGTGTGTGTGTGTGTGTGTGTGTGTGTGTGTGTGTGTGTGTGTGTGTGTGTGTGTGTGTGTGTGTCTCATTAAAGGTGGAATGAAACTGATGTTGCTCTTCCACCACTAGTGCAAGCGATTCCCAACAATGCCAACAGTTTATTATAAACTAGAAGCCACAGCAGTGACTCATGTTATCATGCTAATATCAAAAACATTTTGGTGTCTATACATGAGCACATGCGCTCATTGCAAAAAGCAAAGGAGGGGGCTCAATTATACCCCTTGCTCTGTCAGATCAGCAACATTAACGACACAGTGCCAGTGTTTAGTGTTATTATAAACCTAATTGCCTAGAGCTTAATTGATGCTCTTAATTCAAGGAAATTAGCACTGATAACAGGCTGCATGCAGCAGGCTTCTTAATGTCTTGAGTGACAGGCAAAAGAGCATACATCCTCTCCATCTCTGTCTCTGGTTCCTCGTTCCAGGCTGTCATTTGTTTGGTTTTCTTCCTCACTTTCATGGTTTATTACTTTGAATTAGCATACTGTTTTGGTACATTTTGGCACCACACTTTGGTCCTTGCACTCCAACTGCCCCCTGCCCTCCAGTAACCCAGCTCCTCTCGCTGCTTTTTCTTGCTCCATCTTCCTCTCATCCTCCCTCCTGTTCCTGTTCTATCCTCCTGCTTGGCTCTTCATTTTGTGTGATGCTGCAGGGTCCTCCTGGTCCCCAGGGCTCTCCTCACCCTCAGCCTCCTCCTCCTAACAGTATGATGGGGCCCCACAGCCAGGTAACGCTGCTTTTCTTTCCAACTTTCGCTGTCTTCTTTTTCTGTTGTATCGCTATGTGCATTCATGTATGAATCCTGGTTCTCAGAGCTGATGCTTTATGCTTCTGCATTCTTCTGAGCTTATAATGCCCATCACAGAACATGAAATTAGAACTTTTTTTTTTTTTCTTTTGAGAGAAATATGACTTAGAAATTACAGGGATCTACTGTGTTTATGTTTTAGTCCTTCATGTCGCCTCGCTTTGCTGGTGGCCCAAGAGGTCCCCCCATGAGGATGGCCAACCAGGTAAAGCTAAAAACATGCACTCCCATCCACCCACTTTCACACAAAACAGTTTCAGGGCTGGCTCAAAGTCAGCAAGTACTCAGGAACCAGTTGTTTTTGTTTTGAAAGCCAAATCACTGGCGTTCAACCAGGAAACCAGGTTTCAGAACAGTATTTTCTTTACTGCACTAGAATTAAGCACTGCTGATGTCAGGGGCTGGAATAGTACAAGCAGTGTAAAGTACCTGATTTGTGTTGGTCAAAGGGACGATAACTGTTGCTGAATAAATGGTATATATTTAAAACTGCACTTTCATTGTATTGTGTTTTGTCCCTGATAGCCACCAGGTGCAGGGCCTGGTCCTCACCCCATGTTGCCCAACATGGACCCCACACGACCACAAGGTGGGAATCAGTGCTGATTTGACTCTGACTCCATCTACAAGTCATATCTCATGTACTCTAGTTGCATAAATTGCCCTCATCCTTTTTTCTTTACAGGCCATCCTAATTTGGGGCCAATGCAGAGAATGAGTGGTCCTCGAGGCATGGGGCCCATGGGGCCCGGCCCTCAGGTACATGTCTTGTTTTGTAGAGAACACGCCACCAGACTATTGAGAAATCAATATTCTTTAACATACTTGCTTCTCAAACCCTCTTATTTGTACCTAATTTTGATTGCATTAATGGCAGCATTTGTGGTTTTCACAGAATCTATGCCCGTGAAGTTTTTAAGTGTTTTGATGTTTAGTTGTCTTCTCAGAACTTTGGTGGGGGTATGAGGCCTCCTCACAACAGCATGGGTCCCGGTATGCCGGGAGTGAACATGTGAGCCACATTTTTCTATATATTGTCATGTTTTTCACCTTAAATTTAAAAGAGAAAAACTAACCACTGTTTTTACTATTTAGGGGCCCTGGGACAGGTCGACCATGGCCCAATCCCAACAATGCCAACTCTGTAAGTAGTAGTAGTGTACACACAGAAGATTACTGGTTACTGGTTGTTTTCACTGCTCTTCTCCAAGCTGTGTAGATCTAGTGTATCCCATAGTTCGAGTCAGGGATGTAATTGTAGGATTATGTGTCATGGTTTTCACAGCCAGGCATAATGGTATTAGGATGATCAAATGATGAATGATGACAGTTTGAGGTGAATCGGGGGTTTGCACTCCCATTTCTGCTCCGTAATGTCTGCGTCTTTGGTTTCAGATGCCTTACTCATCACCCTCTCCTGGTGCATATGGGGTGAGAACACATCCAAATGTGTTAAAAATTTCATAAAATGTCTAATATTGAAAATGCATAGCATGTTAATAATAATGATGATAATTTGTGATCACTTCTCCAAAGGGGGCATCTGGAGGTGCAGGTCCTCCTGGAACTCCCATCATGCCTAGCCCTGCAGGTGACTGTTTTTCTGATCTAAGCTATGATTCTCCAGCCTTTCATATGCATTTTTCTTTTTTTTTCTTCCCCCATCAGCAATTACATGAACCATTGCACCTTTTTTACAGATTCAAACAACTCTGGTGACAATTTGTAC
This sequence comes from Xenentodon cancila, assembly GCA_014839995.1. Taxonomy (NCBI): domain Eukaryota; kingdom Metazoa; phylum Chordata; class Actinopteri; order Beloniformes; family Belonidae; genus Xenentodon; species Xenentodon cancila. The sequence continues at coordinate 17,467,863 of CM026206.1, forward strand.
ACTATGATCAACACTGGACCTGGCAACAGAAATAATGTGAGTAGTTCTTCATTTCTCCCTTTATTCTGTAAGTAGCAGCAGTGGATTTGTTCATTATGAATTAAGTAGAATGACTGACTGGTATTAAAGTTATATGAAGTTGTTGGGAAAGAACTTTTTAAAATGCTTTCAGGGTCAGATATATGTATTAAAATGGGCTCAAATGCTCATTTATTTTCTAAAGGTTGCCAGTTCGTGGTGTACAGATGTTTTCTGAGCGCCACCTAAAGAGGTTCTGCCAGTAACCAGAAAACTATCTCTTGATCTTTCTTTATATGAACAACTTCTTTAAAAAAAAAATGTAATGGCTTCAAAGTTTTATCATGAGGTAAACTTCACTTTCTGTTGTGTGTATATGTAAAACTGGTCTGTGTGACAATTCTAGTTATTGTAAGTCACATATGGAGTGTTCTAGTGCAGCAGCATCCATCCAGCAGTGTATAAAATAGATTTTTATAAGATCAAAGCAAATGCATTTGTAATACTGGGTTCTGTTTGTGAGTTATTTGATACTGCAGGCTAATGTTACAGTAACACTCTTGAACTGAAATGATCACTCTGAGATTACAAGCATTCTCAACGTGAAGAAGAGATGAATCTACATGACTTTGAGCTGCTTGAACTGCTGGTGTTCATATTGACATTTCTCCTGATTGTAGGTTGGAATCAAAATCAAGTTTAGCCATTGATGACTGTATTGTAGACTTCTCTACATAATAGATTCATTTCCAAAATAAAAAGCGTGCTTTCTAAACAGAAACTGGCAGCCTGCCTTTTCCTGCCCTCATCTTTGAGTTTGGATCTATGAAAATTCTTATCCAAATTTCTCGTTCTCGCCAGGTTTTGCTAAACCCCTGCTTAGTATGTAAGTTTAGCACCGTGATTTGAGCTTGTGCAGTGGAGCTACCACCAGACTCCATTATTTCCCTCCTGACTAATATCACCTCTCAGACGCAGATGCCATTTTTCTCTTCCAATTCATGGCCTTGACTTCTAGACATCCGGTATTATTGCTGCAGAAGTTGACAGTTTGCGTTTATGCAGCTCAAGAGAACTGTGATTCCCCCCCCCCCCCCCCCCCCATCCACCATCCATTCATCTATCCCTGGTCTCAGCTCTTGTCTTGCAGATCCACAACAAAAATTGTGATCAGATGAGGGCTGGGGGGGTTAACTTAGAGTTTAATGTTTTTTTGTTTTTTAATTTAAACCCCCTCCTCTCCCTCCAGTTCCCTATGGGCCCTGGCTCTGACGGGCCACTGGGAGCCATGGCTGGGATGGAACCACACCACATGAATGGATCACTAGGTAACACTACCCTGAACAACATATTGAACTAACACAAATCAGAAGTGTTTGGCTTTCAATAAAAATTAGTACAGTGGATTTCAAGAAGGGCCACTTTATGAAAACTAATTTCTCATCACCTTTAAGTCAGAACATTTGTTTTCAGATGCTTTTCTCTAATTTTGTTTTTAACTGTGCAGGCTCTAGTGATATGGATGGCATGAATAAGGTAAAAATATAATGATGCTCAGTGTCTTTGCACTTTAAACCTTATTTTGTAGATGCAGATGAGTGCTTTTACATTAATTAAAAAAAACTTTTTTTTTTTTTTTCTAGAATTCCCCAAACAATTTAAGTGGCATTAGCAATCCTCCTGGGACCCCGAGGGATGACGGAGAGCTGGGTGGAAACTTCCTCCACCCCTTTCAGAATGAAAATGTGAGTCTTTCTTCTTCTCACTTACTTTTTTCCGTTTAATAATAGCGAACTGTCAACCATGCAGTGAAGCCATAGTGGCTGTTTGATATAGGAGGAGTTAGAAAAAACACTTTATGACTGTTTGTCAATCATCTCCTCTGTGCTTCCGCAGTACTCTCCAACCATGACGATGAGTGTGTGACCACCCCCCTTCAGCCTCCACCCAGCATTATTGCCATCATTCCTAGGATCTGAACTCACAACAGGACATGGCCAAACACATCAACGCCAAAATCAGGGACAAGCACCATTTTGGTTTCACACTAATGTCAGAATGCTGATTGGAGAAAACTTAAAATGGTTTGCGACTACTGCTCCTTACTCAAAAATGGACAATTTCTCCATTTATCACCACCCCAAGTGTGACAAAACCAGCTACTGAAATGCATACATGACACGTTTTATGTATTTTGCAGAACCCCCACCCCACCCCGAGTCCCATCAACCTCCTCAGCAAACAGGAAAAACATGATTGAAGTTTACCTCTTGTACATTTTAATGATTGCTTTGTGGTGCAAGATGTGCAGGAAATGTCAGCTTTTGTCACTGAACACTGGAGAGTGTGCATATGCATTATGAGCTTGGAAAGTCTTTGTCTTGTCATTTTACTCATCGCCATGCATACTGTCTCACAAATGTCGGTTGGCATTGGACTCTAATTTTGCCTTTTACTCAATAGCCACCTTTATTAATAATGTACTATTCTTCCCAAGCCCACCCTTCTATTTAAAGAGATTTTTACAGATGAAAATATGTGAATGAAATATGGCTTTTATTGTGAACCTTTCAGAGCATGTTGATGCTCAGGTGGTTCTTGCAAAGTCATATTGATCCAATTTGATCAGTTTCAGTTTCTTATTGTTGACAGTGAAACTACTCTGCACTCTGAGCTGTTTAATTGAAACAGGCAGACTGCTGTTGCGTGCTGTCAAGGGAAGCCAGACTTTGGCAGAAGTGAGTGCATGAGTGCTGAGAATCTGTGTACAACATACTACCTAGTGCTGCTCTTCTCTATATGGACACCTGCTTTAAGACGTGGTGTGTATCTCTTTATCTGCCTGTGCTTAACACTCTGTGCTCTTCATTGTCGTAGCCTTCTGTGTTATGTCTGTTTTGGTTGAGTTACAATGAAATGGCTGTGGATGAGTTGCCCATTTTGATCTCGTACATAATGATTGTTCATATCGCCCTCCTGTATCACTGGTCGTCCCATTGGCCCCGCCCCCTTTTTTGCCCACCCATATATTTTTTATATTTTGATACAAACTTTGACTACATATATTGCCCCAGTTATTCAGTTAGTCAAAGCTTTTTAAACTGATTCTAGTTGGCATCATTATAAACTTAGCAGCAGTCTTGTAAATGTGATGAGAATTTTTTTTTTTCTTTCCTGTGAGCATTACACATTATACACATCTGTCCTATGTTGCCTTTATTTGCTGATATTTTTTTATTTTAAATTGAGGAAAGATTGCTTGTTAATATAATTTTACAATAACTTAACTCATTGTGTGAATTGTTTTTATTTTGACTTGATTTAGATTCACTGTGCACTGTAAAATACCATCACTGCTGTCAAATTAGATGCTAAGTATTTAACCATTCATGGTGATCCATAGACGGTTTTCTTTTTTTAATTTAATTTTTTTTAATTAACATATCAAATCAAAAACATTTCTTTAGTACGTAATAGTTAACGTTGTGTGAAAAGTACATGTGTAATTGTACGAAACAAAGGAGTGCCTCTTGGTGTCTGCCGTCAGCGAGAGGATCCTTTAGTCCACAGCGCACCACATCAGTAAGAGGAAATCTCAGCGTATGACCTCCGTGATGGAGGGAACCTGTTGCAGCTCGGGCTCAGGGCTCCGGTGGGATGGTGGGAAGGGATGATGGATGCGTTATCACTTTTCTAGCAGACTTGTCAGAGTTCTGCATCAAACTAATAGCTCTAAAGTGGGCCCCCCTACAGGGGTGTTGGTTAACACACTTCCACCACTCTGTGCAAGATTTACCATTTAGTCCTATAATGGTCACTGTTGCTGTGTCTGTCGTCAGTACTTTCTTGAGTTTCGTACCTGCCTCTGCCATGATTTCCACTGTAGCTCCGTGAGCTACCGTCAGCGTTGTTTGTGCGATAGTGTTGCACAGTGATGCACAGACAACCCGGACGCGAATCAAAGTATCTTTGGCGGGTTTCTGCAGATATCGGGGACGGCAGAGCTCCAGAACTAGACAGTGCTTCCTAAAAGAAAGCAAATGTTCCTTAAAGTGAAGTGGAAACTGATATTTTCATCAAATAAAAAAGGGATTTAAAAAAAAAAAAAGTCCTTTATGTGATGTGGCCTGTTGCTGATGAAATTACCTGACTTAATGTTTTTGGCTAGGATAACTTTACACAAATGCAGTCATGATGACATAACATGGTTAAGTTAATTGACCAGCGTTGAAACTACCATTTACTTATTTTTGGGTGGAGATGTGCTAAAGACAAAATGATGGATTGGGGGTGGGAAGGGGGTTGATGTCCTGCCTGTCTCTCAAGTGCTCCAGATGCAAATGATATTTATGAAGAAACGGGCTCTATGAAGAGACAAATTACACTGCAACGAGAAGAGCTGGCTCAGGATTTAGCTTTGCAAATGAGCCCGACCATTTGGTTGGTCGGTCACCTGTCAGTGCCCAGCTCACCTAAGACACTTCATTTCAAAATAAAAAAATTAATTCTGACATTAAGTCAAGATCCTTTGGTAGCAGAAGAGAAGAGTGGAAACCAAATAAAAGCTTCAGAAATGATGGAACTTGTGAATCTTTAGTTTAGAATTTATTTATTCGAATAGAACTTGAGGCTCAGCGTCTTCACGTTCTTCTGGTGAGTCGTCTTTGGAAAGAATATGCTTCCCGCAACGTGTCATTCCCACTGTTTTTCTTTCTTTCAAGTATTTTAGCATCTTTAATTTGATCAGCAAATTTACACAAAAGCACAAAACTACATAAAACACCTTCTGACAATTTATGGAAAAACTTTATCTGGTGCCTTTATGTAAAGATCTGTTAATTTCATCACCATTCAACAATTAATAAAGTTGGTAGTATTTTATATAAACCGACTGGACGAGAAAAATAAAAGAAAGTCTCTTCAGTTTAACATTTAAAATGAAAAGATGCCAGATTTTTCATGCTGCTTACCTTACCCTGCCCTCTGCTGGACTTCAGTGGACCCTTCATGTTTCGCAGACATGCCTACTACCTGAAGGATGTAGTTTTCCATTTTAGCTGGAATCTTGAATGTCTGTTGTTGGGAGGATCTGACAGGGTTCTGGTTCCTGTCTCAGTGCTAGGAAGCTGGCTTGCCTCGACAGGATGTGGCCTGGCTGGGCAGGAGCCAAAACTACTGTCTGACTCAGACACGCAGTTGAAACTGAAACCTGGAGCGACACTAAAACGGCCTTGTTTGCTACCATCAATTAATCCTATATTCTACCTTATTTCTAGTTTGTTTTTACACAAATCATTAAAATCAAGGCCTACATTTGCAACAATGCAGCTCTTCCTATTGCTTTTCAGGGACTGTGATTTTCTGTGCTTTAGGAATAAATGCTTGTGAAAAGAAGAAGCTACAAAAAGCAAAGCTGGAAAGTAAATTCTCCATGAAAATACACATATACATCTTTTATTGAATCGGTTTTGAGCTTATAATTTACTTCTTGCATAACAAAGACCTTGAAAACCCACATAAAAGCACATATTTGAACTGTTACATAACATTAAAGGATGCAGAAATCAAAGCCAAGATAAGGAGGTTAGGTATTAACTCACATCAGGATCTGAACGCAACAGTCCGTAACTCTAATTCATTCAATTCAATGCATTGTAGACTAAAATTGGGTAAGATGCATACCACGCACCTAATTTATTGCTTCCAGGAAAATTGTAAACAACCACATTCTTGTGTGGTTGAAAACTCAAGTGCAAAGACATTAATGCCCTGAGACCACACAATGCAATATTGAAGATGTCTGTGGCTTTCAAAAAAAAAGAAAAAGAAAAAGGCATTCTTGATGTTGTTACTGGAGGATTAAAAAAAAAAAACATTCTCTGATTAAATTTAAACTCAAAGCCAATCCTTTAAGGTTTGTATCATACAGGTGTCAGATGATAAATACTCCTATATAATTCGGAGCAGGCTCACTTCCAAAAAATCTTTTATCAGATTACAGTTTCCAGAGGATTGCACTGCAATCGTCATAAAAAGAAGCAGCCTGCTGTGGAATTACTTTGGAGAATTTATATCTGAAGATAAATCATTGTAAATGTATGTTGAACATGGTGGCGCTGACACTGCAAGTGAAAACAATAGTCATTTCTCAGTTTAAAATGTTAAAACTACAGCATAAATAACAAAAGAGGGACATCTGACATCCATGGACCTTCAAACAGTTCCTAAGTGGACCATCATCATGTTTCACTCCATCTGGCGACAGAGGCCAATGGTTTAATCTGTAGCCGTCACAAAGAAACACGAGCTCAGTTCAAGCTCAGGGCTTGTTTTCTGAATGCAGGAGGGCAACATCTGTGCCTTGAAGGATTATTATATTTGTTATTCAGTGTTTTGTGTTAAAGAGGGACCTGCATGCAGACCGAAAGTATAATAAAAGGGCTACAATACATAACGAACCCAATACGTTCCTTCCAAACCAAACTTCCTTATCAGACTGATGGATGGCTCAATTAAAAAAAATAAAATAAAAAATCTTATTTTATCTTCTGCAGGAAAGAACAGACCTCCAGCGGACTGTAGCCCCAAGGCCCCACGGCCCCCTGAGGACAAAAAAAAACGAAGAATTTTCCACATGCAAAATAGATTCCACGTTCAATAAATTTCACTGAAATAAAAAGATAAAACAAAATATAATTACGCAGAATAAAAGCTTTGTCACGCAATCTACATTTGTTTCACAGCAACAAGGAACCTGAGCGCATACCAGGGATTCCACCATGGTGTGTGTGTGTGTGTGTGTGTGTGTGTGTGTGTGTGTGTGTGTGTGTGTGTGTGATTCTTTCCACTGTTTCTTAGCATGTGTCTTCATGAGGTGCAGCGAAAAATTGTAGATTCGCTGCAGGAACCTCCACACCCTCATATTACTGCTCTTTACATATCTTACTAAGCACGAACTGTATGGAGAAAAAAAAAGTGTAACATGTCAATGAAAACCAGAATGCAAAGAGCTGCCAAAAAGAAAAAAAAACAAAGTTTGATAAAATGTGGTGAGGTGACAATGTCAAGAAAATCACAATGTAAAGAGTCGCCAGAAAAAAAAAAAAGTTTTAATTGAAATTGGCACAAAATCTCCAAAGTCTGTGTTTCGTACAGGTCAATCAACCCCAGCAAACAAAATCTGTCTGCTGACGCGAATCTGTGTCTGGTCATACACGCTAGAGCTGGACTGCAGAAACATCGCAACACCTTGTGACTAGTAGAAAACCTGATCATTTAAAAAAATATTTTACTTAAACGTGTTTTTTTAAATCCATACTTAAATCCCTGAACAAGACAGAGACTCCTAGTATAATAATAGTATAATAAAGCACTACTATATAAAAATATTGTACTTTATTTGCAGTGGAATTGTTATTTTAACAGGTTCCAGGCATGGTGCAGTCACACTAGACTAATATCAGATATCTGCGTTACTATTACAAATTACAGCAGGTCTTCAGGTGATACCGGTGACCAGAGGCTGAACTCTTCCAAGAGACACGTTTGACTAGTCTTGCTTTATAGGTGAAATGTAAAATTGGAGGAGCCAAGTCTTTCAGGGACTCCTTTGACCTATTTATCGAGCGACAGCAGGAGTGTTTTCAGTAGGTCACAGGTCTGGACTGCAGACGGGCCAGTCTGACCCCCAGACTCTTACTGCACAGTCGGCGGCTGTAACACGCTGCAACTGTTCAGCATTTTCTAGCTAAAATTAGTCTTTTTCTTAAAAGAAAATAACAAAAAAAAACCCAACAACAACAAAAAACATGACATTTGGATATCTTATTATATTTTATAAAACCAGTACTTCTGTCAATTTCACTTAGGTTTCAGGAGATTTGCAAACTACTGTATCCTCTTTTTAACATTATAAAATCCTCTTTTTTTTGTTGTTGTTTTTTTGTATCAGTCACTGTACGGAACCTGCTCAGTTTTGTGTCCTGTTGCATGGATCTCACCTTGTAGACAACCTTCCCAGCGTGCAGCACGTAAAGCCTCTCAGGCAGAGCTCCATACTTCATGGCTGCGCCGTTACTCATTTCATCGACGACAACAGGACACAGCGGTTCATTCTGAACCAGGATCTCAGCTGCAGAAAGCCTGTCCTCAAGGCTCCGGTGCTGATTGATGTCAACATTGTTGGTGAAGGCCCATCCATCTGAGAAGGAGCCCAAGAAATAGTTTTTATTTAAATCACACAGAATGCAGAACGGGAACATATTTTGAGGAGCCTACGAGTAACCCTGTTTTATATTTACTGCACAAAAGCGCCACACACTCAGTGTTTAATGCAGCTTTAGGCAGGTAGATTCAGGCCTGAAATGAGTGCGCTTGCAACTCATAAAAAGTTAAAAATCAAAAGTGACATACGGGAAATGGAATAAAAGATATACAATAAGCTGATAATGATATACCAGGGTGTATTTTATATGTATAAGTTAGAATTTCTTCAATAATTGCATCATCAGTCCTGACCAGTGACTCACCTGTCGAATGAGCTTCAGCGATGTAGATGACAAGAAAGTCGGCGACATCGCCAAAATCCTTGACGAGTTGATTGAACTCATCAAGTTTGAACATAAACGGAGGTCAGGTACAACTTCCAAAACTCAACACCAGCGGTCTGCTGCCTGTAGACAACAAAAGATGCAAAATGTAGACTCTCAAAACTCAGTGGGCAATATAATATATATATATATACACACACATACATATGCACACACTGTATGGCCTAAAGTATTGGCTCACCTGCCTTGACTCACATATGAACTTAAGTGACATCCTATTCCTGATCCATAGAGTTCAATATGACGTTGTTCCACCCTTTGCATCTATAACAGCTTCAAGGCTTCTAGGAAGGCTGTCCACAGGGTTTAGGAGTGTGTTTATGGGAATGTTTGACCATTCTTCCAGAAGCACATTTGTGAGGTCCCACACTGATGTTGGACCAGAAGACCTGGCTCTCAGTCTCCGCTGTAATTCATCCCAAAGGTGTTCTGTCGGGTTAAAGGTCAGGACTCTGTGCAGGCCAGTCAAGTTCTTCCACACCAGACTCTGTCATCCAGGTCTTTATGGACCTGCTTTGTGCACTGGTGCACAGTCATGTTGGAAGAGGAAGAGTCCAGCTCCAAACTGTTCCCACAAAGTTGGGAGCTGGAATTGTCCAAAATGTCTTGGTCTGCTGAAGCATTCAGAGTTCCTTTCTCTGGAACTAAGGGGCCAAGCTCAGCTCCTGAAAAACAACCCTAAATCATAATCCCCCCTCCACCAAACTTTACACTCGGCACAATGCAGTCAGACAAGTACCGTTGTCCTGGCAACCGTCAAACCCAGACTCGTCCATCAGATTGCCAGATGGAGAAGCGCCATTTGTCACTCCGGGGATCACATCTCCAGTGGCGGCGGGCTTTACACCACTGCATCCAACGCTTTGCATTGCACTTGGTGATGTGTGGCTTGGATGAAGGAGTGAGGAAATTTCACGACTGGAGTTGTTGCACAGGTGGCGTCCTGTCACAGCTCCACACTGGAATTCACTGAGATCCTGAGAGTGACCCATACTTTCACAAATAGTTGTAAAAACAGTCTGCATGCCGAAGTGCTGGATTTTATACACCTGTGGCCATGGAAGTGATTGGAAAACCTGATTCCAATTATTTGGATGGGGGAGCGAATACTTTTGGCAATACAGTTTATTACAGTTATATGGCACTTTCCCTCAAACTCCCTTTGCAAAAGAGGCATCCCAATTTACCCTGTATCATGACCAGGGCAACATTGTGAGCAAATACTTTTGACTATATTACACACACACACAACAACAACAAAACAAATAGCAACACCCCCCCAACACACCTTTCATGTATCTGCAGATGCTGGATTTCTCCCTGTCCATGGTGATCACAGGTGAGTCTGGAGCTTCTCCTCCCACAAAAGCTTCTTCTCCGAGCGACAGCCAAATGTGCTGAAAGGCGGTTTTGATGAAGGCGAACGACATAAAACTCAGACCCCAATCTTCAAACTTAAATCTGGGATTCTGGGTCATTGTTATCCTTTCGCCCATTTTTAGGATCAGCTTCCTGTAGAGGCTTGGTGAGAGAAAATTCACAATATTAAGCACGGCTGTGAGTCCTATAATGTAGCAAAGCATACATGCTGTTTTTAAATAAACCCCCAATTTCTGGAAAAACATGTTTGCTCCTTAGCGGAGACAAAACAAGAGTAGGTCACGTCTCCACGACGCCTCTTTAAATGATGTTTGCTGTTCGCTCCCACTGCGCTGGAGTTTATGACTGCTCCCTTCACTGACCTTCTGTTTGCTCGTACATTCTACTACCGTATAGAAAACAGTGAATTCCTGGACGGGCAGATAAATTTAACCCCGTTTCATTTCACAAAAGTAACTAACGTTAACAAACCACAACACTTGACACTAACTATTTTTGCTGTCACAACTGGTGAGTTAAAAATATTATCACTCAACTGTTTGAATAGCAGCATAGGTGTCTCATAGCCTGGACAAGGACTGTAAACTAATTTAATCAGAATTACGTTTTATTGACTAGCGTTTCAGCCTTTGTGATGCATTATTGTACAGTTTATCTCTAAATCAACTAGAGGGAGGAACCATTTGATATTGTCATGGTAAAAATTCCTAAACATTTGTTGGTTTCAAGGAGGATACTACTAGTTCTAGTTCTAGTTCTTTTTTGCTTTGTTTTGTTGCAGTTTCTCCACTGACAGATAGAGACTCTACAAAAGCTATTGAACATGGGAGTCCATGGAGATTGACTCTCTTTCCAAGGTAACCCCTAGTGGTCAGTTATGGAGCTTCAATTTTTCCTACTTCCTTTTTGTTAACCCTTAAACCAGATTTCAAAATATTTCTGAGTCCATAAAACCAATCAGAGAAAGGAAGCATGTGACGTAGGCAGAGCAACAACCAGACTGATTTCAACAAAAGACACCCAGAATAGCATGTGGTGTAGTAGAGACACAGATGAATGACAACTGTAAGTTTAGCAGAGAAAGAGTGTTTTTAGCAACTTGGCAGTCATCTTGGTGGAAATGGATTGTGGTCTCTTGGACGCTTCTGCATTAGTCATCACATAAAGGCCACCATCGCCCTGTTGTAATCGCTTTCATACATTCTGTACCGGTGGAAATGAGCTGTGAATGGGAGGAGTACCAGACCCACCTCACAGGGAATTTTGCAAAGTGAAAAAGGTTGGATGCTACTGGTAAACAATCCTGTTCAAACGTTCCTCGTCAACTTCTCCACACATCAGCACACTGCACACACACACACACACACACACACACACACACACACACACACATGAAGAAGGTTGACGGCATTGTCTCCTCCCCTATGATTTTTTTTTAGTTATTTATTTACCATGAAGGCAATAAACGTAACATGTAGGCTGCTGATTTCCTGATTTCACTGCAGTGCCTCTAAATCAGGTGAATCCACACCCATCGCAGAGGAACATGTTTGGGTGAGACATGAAGACTTTGCGGGATCTTGCAGATTTTGACTATGACGGCCATGATTTTATTTACAACCATCAGCATCAGTTACTGACTCAAAGAAGTGAAAAAAAAAAACTGATGAAGACATGCTCTATGCTGAAGACAGATCTGGACCTCTTGGAGCTGATTGTGCAGAGAAAAATGTTGCAGAAGTTGCAAAACGTAAAGTACAATAATGCACATCCTCTTCATTTGAAGTGAATTAAACCGAATGAACAAAACGTGTCAAAACACACCATGTAGCTTCCTTCTGCTTCTGCTGGGGTTCCTCATACAATTCTTATTTAGTACAGTAAATTAACCGTAAAGCTCCACCCTGAGAGAGGCCAGGATTGGTTTCTCAGAAATTGTACGTGTTTGTCTGAACTTGCCTTTCTGAGGCAGTATCTGCCGTTCGACCAATTAAAAGATGAATCCATAGCTGAAACATCGATGGGTCATAGCTTTAAATACGTCAACTAACACCTTGTCCTTACCAGTGCTTAAAAAAAGTTATGTTAAAAGGTTATGTTAAAATACTTTTAAACTCCATACATTTTCATTGCAAACTTCCACCTAATGGTAAAACATTTAAAGTAACAAACTATGAACCTTCCCTTGCTGATTACTTACATTAAGAGGATTTTTTTCCCCCACTTACTTTTTTATTGAGGCATCATCATTAAAACAAAGTACAAAACTCTACATTCTGTTTTTATGAAAAGTTAAAAAACAAAAGGCGAAGAGAAAGAAATACTAAAATAAAAAATAAGAACAAGTTACCATTTTATATATAGTTGGTAACAAGAGAAAGTAAAATCTAGGGTGGATTATTTTACAAGCCTGTTGTCCAGTCAAAGTTGTGTTTTATATTGACTCATTTTTTATCCAGAAACTGTTACATTTGAACCAAGATGATTATTTTTTCAGTCATAAGTCACATGAAATTATGAGGAAAATTGATTATTTTATGAATAAATGTGCAGAACCTTTTTTTAAAAAAATAAATGTCCATTTGAGAATATACAACACCTAAATATTAGTCTTTTTTCCCAGTAGGGATAATGACTAATGCATAGTCAACAAAAAAAAAGGGGGGGGGGGGGGGGCGAGTTATTGTTTATTCACCGTGGTCACACATACTAGTGCCTGTTTGCTTGCTCAGTAAGAGTCCAGCTGTCTGGCTTGTGTGACATTTTGATCAGTTAAAATTATTTCGTATAAACTGCATTACAATTGTAAGTTGGAATTTTTCCATCAAAACTAAGACGTTTTAGCTGGAACGCTCTCGATCTTGGAGTTTCAGGTCAGAAAGTTAGAGAAACTAGATCCATCCTGACTTCAGAGTACATGCTGTGAGTACGTGCTGTTCATATGTGCTAAATATCACATACAGCATCATTTTGAGTTAGTGCCCCTAGTGATGTCTCGCAGCAGCAATGATGATTCTTTTGGAAAGGTTCATTTTCCAACGTTGTGGATGGAAAGACGATCCCTCTCTGTACAGACGAAGGTCATATCACAGTAACCCAGTGATTCATGCTTATCTACATGAGTCATGATTTTTCCAACGACACAAAAAGGCAGCACGAGATCCATCTTTTTCCAGCCGCGTGTTTCCTTGTTTTTACTGTTGAGGTTACTGATCTCCCACAAAAACACTCCTTCCTTGTCATTTCGGTAATACACTATAAATATATGAGCTTCTTGTTTACATATCTGGCGATCGTTATTAGCGGTATATTATATGTTGTCGTCGTTTAAGTTAATGTTATTTTTTGTTTAGTATTTTCCTTCCACATCAAGGCCGCTAGATGGCGCTGCAGAACCACATTTCCCCACAAAAAGTTCAGGATGATCACCGGCTCTCTGAATACTGGAGCCGAAAGTAGGACAAATCAGTTTAACGCGAGATCATAGATGACACGAGGGTTTGTATCTGATCCTATACTTAACTATTTTGTGTTACTTTATTTTATTTTTTTGCACATGTAAAGACAAAAGCTTGATCTTATACCAAAGGACTGAGTTATTTTAATAAATCTAATCATTTACTAGGCTGTCGTTTTTTTTCAAAACAAGCAACGACTAGCAGGTATATATATATATATATATATATATATATATATATATATATATATATATATATATATATATATATATATATATATATATATATATATATATATATATATATATATATATATATATATATATATAGTGTGTATTTGTGTGAATTAATAATGTGTATTTGTAGGAAAGAAATTCTCAACTCAAGTACTTTGTAGCCACGTTTGACGTTTTCACTCGCATTTGAAAATTATGTGCGTAGACATCCAGTTTTTGTCCGAAATGAAGCCCATCCTCCGTGAAAAACAAAAATAACGTAAAGAAGACTTGAGTACGAGGAAATATAACAGTGTACCCAGCCTGCCCAGCAGAAATATATTTGTATGAATGTGTGATGCGCATCTAATCATTATTGCTACAACTATGCTTCAGTGTCCTGATCCAGATCTTATCCTCCTCCAGAAACGCGGACACGGTCTTCATTGGCGCTCCTGAATCCTGCGGACCAGTGAAACTACTGGGTGTCAATCTCATGAAAGGGGAAGGAGAGAAAAGACACGCATGGGATGCTGATGACTGATCCTCACTGAGAGGATGCTGTCGATAAGGCTGCCAAACTCTTTCCTCTCCAGTTTAACACTATGACGTGGGAAATGGGACTTTTTCTGCTCGGTTTGAGCTCGTCAGATAAGGTAGGTGTATCCCACTTTTGTTGTCGTATGTTGCGTTGATTATCGCGTCCAAATGAACGCATGTTTCCACTCATAACGCACGGAGTATAAATGCTTAAGTCTGGCTGTCCTGGACTTGTTTACACAGTTTGCAGTGATTTGCTGTCTTTTCGTTTCGATTCTTGTGCGCAGGGAATGTGAGTGAATGCGAGCGTTTCATGGGAAAGCCAAGTGATCCATGCAGGAGCCCACAAAGCTGGTAGGGATGGTCAGCCACTGTCAGACCCCATCTTTCCCAGACTTCTCCGGTTTGACGCTCTCCATGTACGGCGGCAAGGCGGACATCTGCGGGCGGCGGGGAGGGAACGCTGCTTTCGGATCTCAGGTCTGCCGGAGCCCCCATGACACCCCGACTCACATGAACTGCGCCAGCCCGAAGCGACCCACCCCGTCCGAGGAAAGAGCGCATCTGGCAGCCAAAACCGCGCGCTTGTGCGTCTCCGTGCCGCCGCCTCAAGGTAAGGTCTCCGTCCGTGTCGATGCCAGCGCCGCCAGCAAATCCACACACAGATGCAGTCATTTTTTTAAAACTTTAAAACAAATATATGAATCAGCTATAATTAAGGCATTTAAATGACATGTTTCAAGTCATTTGAGACTGATTTTTTAAAAAGCCATTATTTAAAACGATGCTACTCAAGAGCATCCTTTGACGCAGCTGTGCTGTGTATTTGTTGAAAGCCTTGTTAGCAGTTGTGCAGTTGGCCTGATAATTAAACACAGAACTCACTTGAATCATTATCCCATTCATAAATAACGTCAGAATCAAAGCCCCCTCTTTGTCATTTACTAAAGCCATGGGGAGGGGTGTTCCCTCTGCAGAATAGCTGCCATGCAAATGCTCATATCCTGTCTTTGTTACCAAGGGATGGTTAATTTGTTAAATTAGAGGTATATCTGGTTATATTCATTATTATCTTTGAAATAAAATACAGTCGACAGTTCAGGAAATAAACGTCTGAATATTCTTTCACTTTTCCTTATAACTTTAGAGTGATATTACTTTTGAAATAATTAAATCTACATGCATGAGTGCCTTTGTTGAGCGTATGCTCCTCGGTAATAGTAAAATTAATATTTACATAGATGAAGTGGGCATACAGACACCATCCTGAGTGGAAACTGGGCTTTGAGTTTCTGCTCAGTCTGAAAGTTTCTGCGAGAGGGTGGAGGAAATTACAGCCCCATCCTAAATTATGATTAGACTGAACAGACTTTTATATTAGCAATCATCCTTGCAGCAAGAAGAGGATCAACGGATTTGATTATTGTTTCTTTTTTCCAAACACAAACCATATGTCTGCTGAATGTGTCTCAGCATTTATGAGCTCTCTTGGAGCACAGTTGTGTCCTCAGCCCTCCATCCCCAGCATCCCGAAGCAGAATGAATCGTCTCATTGTCTCTGCAAATGCTTTTGAACTCGCTTCCCGTAACTTGTGGGAATCCAAGATGTGTTATGTGCTTGTGGATTATGTTGTGGGGGATTAAAATTAAAGCAGACATTCAGATTTGTACCAACTTTGGGAAGTTCTTGGGCATTTGTGTTTTTTTTAAATTTCAATAACTTGTAGGTCTACGACTCGGATGTTTTCAGAGCATGAAACAAAAAAGAACCAAACATAATGATTCAGCTACTCGTAAAATATGTGTTTAAAGATTTATGTTATATTTTTCTGTCATGTCCAGTTGTAATAAAAAGTTTAATGTTTATTCCTAATGTGGGAGTCTCCAGCCTCCACTAATAAGCGCTGCATTTCAGGCATTTTTATGTTGTTTTATAGTCTCTTTCGGTGAGCATGAAGGATCTGAAAGCGACCTTGGTACTCATCAGTCTTTTGTATCATGCCTCATTTAAGACTGATCATATTACATACTCCCATTGGGGACAGAGCTGGATTTTAAACTGCATTCTCAGGCATTGCTTTAGATTTATACTGAAAGGAATCTCTGGACAAATATCCGTTGCGATGGAAATGAGACAGTGAAGGAAGAAATTAGCTCAGATGGGGGATTTCTGACCTTTACCGTGCACCGTGTGACGGTTAAAGTGAACTATTACTAAGTAATAAAAGTGATTCAAACGTAGGCGGTGATGTTTCATGTCATGTTTGGTTTCCAGCCTGCTTAGCTGGCTTTCTAATTAATCCCAAACTGCAAATCAATGCTACATGGGATTTTCTTTTCTTACTCATTTATGTTAGATGAGTGAAAAGTTGAAGTGGTAAAAGACAGAATTTGGTTAATAGAAAATAAAGTGAAAATAAGAGATAAAACAAAGTTGTTATGGATTGTATTTATTGCACAGTGTCCTGTAGTAAAAAACAAAACATTTATTAAAACTCCGGACTGGCTCCTCGGTGTCCCTGCATTTTGATTCCTATCCCCAGCGTGTATTTAAGGAAAACTGTTATGTATTTTTCTTTGGATCAAGTCCAATTACCCTGAAATGGCAGTGACTGATGTCACGCCTGGTGCTTGTGTTCGGAAACCTTGCGCGGCGCTCTTTGTGAGTGGAATCATCCCGACACTGCACGTCCGCCGTGTTATAAATATTAGTGCCCACCAGCAAAGAAAATATTTGACTTGCAAAGAAAAACACTTGACTCCTGTTGAAAAAAGAATATCAGGCTTGAATGAAGTGTGTACTTTAGCATCATTTGATACCTTACTAAAGTTTCTCCTGGCCAGAACGATGCTGCTGAGTCTGGGAGCTTATTTGAGGAAAATGTTTGAGTTTGAGGAGGGAGAGAGTGAGACTCTCACACTCCTCCTCAGATAAATGAAGAGGCCTTTCTGTTGATTCAGTCTGTAAAGAGATGAGTAATGGACTTTTGGATTTGATCATTATTGGAACTTTTTGCGTTTATTTGGCTGTATTCGGCCACCTTCTGCCAACACACACATCACTGTGTTTTCTCTGCACAGCCTCTCTGCTTGTTACCTGTATGTCGGCGCACACACCCACCAGTAACTGTTTCACAGACCTAGGAGCCGTAAGCATGCATGCCGAACGCAAACGGAGAGCTCACATGGCACACGCTGACATACTCACACATCATACATGCACGCTTTACTGTGGCGAGGTGGCATTGGCAGCGATGTCGAATTCCCCCCAACTGACATAGTTTCCTCTGTTGCCCCTCGCAGGATTTGTAGCTGTCAGACTGAGGGGCGATAATGTGATTGTTATTAGAAACAACTGGCCATTACAGCGCCGCTTCGAGCCTCTGCACTGTCAGATGCTTAATAACCGTTTCCCAGTAGCGTGTGAATACTTTTGGTTGCTAGTGCCTTGTT
The DNA here is from genome assembly GCA_014839995.1 of Xenentodon cancila. Taxonomy (NCBI): domain Eukaryota; kingdom Metazoa; phylum Chordata; class Actinopteri; order Beloniformes; family Belonidae; genus Xenentodon; species Xenentodon cancila. The sequence continues at coordinate 17,485,536 of CM026206.1, forward strand.
TTGGTTTGGGAGAAAGACGTTAAGTGCTTTTGATAAAGTCAGATTTTCTAATCAAACTCTGCGGTTTCTTTATTATCCTCATGTAGAAAGAAGCTCCGTCTGCATCAGTTTTGTCTGTATGAAAGAAGAAATGCTCCATGGGATCAGTTTCCTAATTTCATTAAAGGCTCAGCCTTATTGTCTCCTCTTGAGACTTTAAAAATGATTGCATCTTCTAAAAATTGTCAGTATTTATCATCACGACGATCACACTTGAGGTCATGTTAACAAAAGTCTGAATAAATAATTAGTAAAAAGTGCTTGTATAACTACAATTCTGGGGAAATGTTTACATTGGCTGTTTTAAGGGGTTTTAAATTTCTTTAAAAGTGTCTTGACTTGGGGCTTATGATTTCTTTAAATTCAGCTTTGATGTATATACAGAAAATATCTACTTTGGTTGGATTTTAGGTTTAAGTCATTGTCCTTGAGTCTGCTTGACTCGTTTTGCCAAATGCTAAAAGATGAAAAAAATAATGTCTATACTTCAGTGATCCATGAATGTTTACACGGTTTGTTAACCTTTTGCATAATTTTAACAAAAAAAAAAAAAAAAAGAGACAATCCATCACTTATGGATAGACTGATCAACAGATAAAATGAATGAGTGAAGTAAAATAATTCATTACAAAGTCAGTGATCAGATATATTAATTAATGTATCTACTTTGGCAACTGTGGAATATAAATGTAAAAACATATTGCTGAAAAGCTTGTAAGACTACAAAAACTTCACAAAGGAAACCCAAAGAAGCTGTCAAGCAAAACTGCTGAAATTTGAAATATTTAGCCGTGCCAGAACAGCCCTTCAGGCAGAAGTTGGATGCTTCCAGCAAACAGGGAAGTTGTTAAATCATGACAAAATGGGGTAAATTAGTTCATGTTGTTTATGTTTCAGTTTCTGTATTTAACGCATGTCAATTTGACTATGTTGGGTATAAGATGTAGTGCTGGTCTGGTATCGAATCCCGACTTGTATAAAGAACCCGAACGCTTGAAGTGTTTTACTAGAAAATGACTTTGACAGAAGTTGAAGTCGACTTTTAGAACATTACTTGAGTAAAAGTATGAAGGAATGACATGTACGTGTATCCAAAGTTATTTTCAGTTAAGTAAGAGGCGTGAAAGTATAAAAACGTGAGCAGTTAGAACGTAAACACACTGGCCTAGACACTGAGCCAGCCAGATATCTGAAAGCCTTATGAGAACTAACTCATCGTGATAATTAACATTTTTAATTTAAGTATATATATATAATTTTTGTCATTTTCTCGTAAGTATGGGAATGGAAATCATGTTATCTTTTGTATTTCTAGCGAAACTGTGATTCAGTGCTGCGTTTTCCTTCAAAATGTTTAAAATTACAACCATATAGTTTTTCATATTTCAAACCAAACTGTCATCGCAGGTATCTTTACAGATCAGCGTTCTGCTGAAAGACAAAACATCAGCATGTGCATTAAATTAAACGTATTGCCTTATTTTTTTAATTCAATCAGTCGACAGCATAACTTGTGGTATCGCCATCTTTCAAAAAGTAGTTTCAAGAAACTCTTCCTGTCAGCTAAATTTGACCACATGTATATTTATGTACTCAACATGAAATGCGTCAACAAAAACCAACAGCCAGACATCTAGTCTTTGTGCGTTTGCATGCCTGAACCCTGGAGAAGTGAAACATACATGAGGATCTATTTATTTCGCTCCAAATAGTACTGTGATAGTAACATTACTTTCATAAGCCTTCTCACCAGTCATCACGTTCCCATGAGCTAAAGAGGCTCAGCCTATGTCTTTGCATATCGCATGAGCTCAGCAGTGAGTTATGGGCAAGTGTGAGCGCGCTGCCTGGGAAGGGTGCTGCAGGCTGTAATGTTTGCAGCATGTTCCATTGATTCATAAAGGCAAGGGCCGGTGATGATTCTGCTGCAGTATTCCCGTAAACCTCTGTCTGCCGGAGAGACTAATGGAGGAATGCTGAGTAATGGAATGAGAGCTCTTCCTGACTCACGTCCACTAGAGAGGGAGACTTAGAAAGCACCCCTGATGTGGCATCTGCTCGACTGAATCACCCCAGTCAGACTTGATGTGTACGATACCAAAAGATAAGTGAGTGCTGCATTTTGTTGAAAAAAAAAAAATATATATATATATATATGGATGTTGTGTCAGTTTCTGCTTCTCTGTACAAATTCGCAGTCACCTAGATTTTTTTTTAACTTTTCGCCGTCAGTATTGGAAAGGTCAGTTGTTCTCATTCTTATGTGACCAATGTGGTACGACAGTGGCAGTTCACTCTAACCAAAGGCATTTTGAATTTCATTCTGCCAATAAATCCCAATAGTCACAAAGCAAAAGCATGATCTGGTTTGAGTAAGTGTTGAAATACCTCTGAAATACCAGGAGAAATGTACTCTGGGCCTCAGTTTAATCAAGGAAAACTGCAGAGCTGGCTCAGATATGCTTTCATAAAAGTATATTTTTAGCCCGAAAGCTCACTTTCAGAAGCACTTACAAAAGTTTCACGCACTTTTGCTGACAAGGGGAATAAGCTGCCAAGTCTTCTGAATCATGCCAGATTTGTTGAGAATGTAAAGTCTGAGAAAAAAAAAAAAGAAAGATAAAAAGCATTCAGTGATTCTGTTTTCCTGGACAGGCATGCCCCACAGCTGACTACATGTCTATAGAGTGTGCATTACTCATGCGCTTTCAGACAGCAGCGACTCCTCTTGCAGACCTCTCTGTATGACTTAGCACACGGGTGGGTTTTTGATTTACATACCGGCTGTGCCACTTGCTGTTCTTGGCCGGACGCCGCCGTGTTTCATCAAAGAAGAATCCGACTGTGGCAGTTAAAACGGCCGTCCGCCACAGCGCTGACTGCCAGAGTGGTGCTGAGAGCGTCCCGGGCCCTCACAGCTGTCAGCTACAGACTGAGACTGAGACGGAGAGTGAGACATGGCAGAGGAAAGATGCAGCTTCACCAGCCTCCTTTAAACAAGGAGAAAAGACACAGGTCGTGTGAGGATGAAATGGTCTAACTGAGTCAGTAGAAGCTCTTCCTGCAGAGAATCCCACTGTCAGCATCTTATTCATCATCAGTAATTAGCACATTCACAAAAACAAAGTTACTAAGTGAGCATCTGGGTTTTGAACGCAATGAACACTGAGAATGAACTTGTTTCAAACGGTGTTTGAAGCCTCTTTTTTTTTTTTTTTTTTTAACAAGACTTGTTATGCGGACTAATTAGCCACCCAATCAAATAACAGCTTCAACTGAGTGGTCTAAAACAAATAGACAAACATGATGTAGCTGAGGCTGTTTTAATGCCTTCATTAGTGCAGAGGAGTGGGAGCGAGAGAGCAGCCAAAACGTTGGGTTTTATCCTCCCGCTTGTTCTCGCCCTGTTTTTGCCAGGAAGCTGCCATGGGGCAGTGCCCAATGAGCTCACGGTACTATTGGCTGGCGCCACCCCAGCCAAAGGTAGACTATTATTAAGTCTAATAGTGCAGTTTATATACTTTATTAGTGCTTGTTAATATGAAGTTCTGGAAGGATTAGTTATTCTCTGGTTATATGCACTATATTAACTCGCTCAGCAGGCTGCTTTGAGAGAAAGTCAATCACAAACCGTGTCAAATTTGGACCGAAAAAAAATCACGTGTGCATTTGGCAGATGCAGATTTTTGTACGATACAGTCCTTAATGGAAAGCAGTTTCAACGGAATTATTTAGAAAAAATATTTTAGATTAGAGCTTTTTTTTTTCATCATAGTTAGAAAGGCAGATCTCCGTGTAGGAGTCATCCTAATCATCTCCATGTAAGCCATGTGGCACAGCAAGACTTGTGTTTTATCAATTCTTTTGTAGCAACTCTGGAAGTTTGCATATTGGGAGGAAGTGGAGGATTTTGGGAATATAAGGCTGTTGTCCCATTCAGGTTAATGCTTGGAAATCCAAGTAGTAAGGAGCCGGGAGTCTCGCCAGGCAAAATCTGGATGTTAATAAAGTTTAGAGGCTTTTGGCCAGCGCTGTGATCTGCAACGCTTAAGGATATTTTTATAGGCTATTTACAGACAATTTTAGTTGAAAGTAAATGCTGTTTTTCAGTGGGATAATATCAGAATGAGGAGATAGTGCATGTGATAAGAAGATGTAATTTCCCATTATGTGGTGTTTTGGACGTTCTTTGCTTTTTTATTATTGTTTTGGGAATATCTTCTGTGTGAGAACTTGCCACGATTATACTGAAACAGCAAAAAGCGCTCTAACACTGATTGTTTATACTAGATCCATAATGTTTTGTTAAAAAGTAAATTTCCCCAAACAATGATACTGTGTTTGTCCTTGTGGTCTCACCCCCAACACCTGATACCTCCTGATCTACCTGCAAGCACATCCAATGAGGAAAATACAGCTTATAAGGGGAGAGTTGAGCTTGATTGATATTGAAGTGTATTTATTCTCTTCTCTGTGTCTATCTCACTACTCTGACAAACCCGCCGCCAAACAAGGAGTTAAATGAGTCTGAAATGACTGTAGTTTGTAGCTGTTGCTGCCTATAAGAAGATGCTGGCTCGATTCCCCGGAGCTGGAAACAGGAGTTGGTCTTTGTGTCCCGACGTTTCCAGGCTGTCTGTAGTGTCTGTCTGTAGTGTCTGTCTGTAGTGTCTGTCTGTCTGTAGTGTCTGTCTGTAGTGTCTGTCTGTAGTGTCTGTCTGTAGTGTCTGTCTGTCTGTAGTGTCTGTCTGTAGTGTCTGTCTGTAGTGTCTGTCTGTAGTGTCTGTCTGTCTGTAGTGTCTGTCTGTCTGCAGTGTCTGTCTGTAGTGTCTGTCTGTCTGTAGTGTCTGTCTGTAGTGTCTGTCTGTAGTGTCTGTCTGTAGTGTCTGTCTGTAGTGTCTGTCTGTCTGTAGTGTCTGTCTGTAGTGTCTGTCTGTAGTGTCTGTCTGTAGTGCGTCATCGGCATCAGCTTGGCACCATTTTCCTGATATCTTAGCGGTGAAAAAATATTCTCCTTCAAAAGTTGTTTCAAGACAGTCGGTTCTTTGTCCCAGTCCTTTGATTTACTGTTGCTAAGGCTAATTGTTGGACTCCTTCTCTCCATTTGTGATCCGACTCATGTGGGTTGTGCAGAAAGTGTTAAACGGCTCCATATTACAGTGAGTAATAGCCTCAGTATGCACTCTTCATTAACATGCTTAACATTCCCCTCAAGACCCAGAAGTCGGCTCCTATAATACACTGCCTAACACAAACATCATGTTGTGCGCTTCTCTCGTATGGGGCTCGTTGTTGGCAGTTTGAAAAGTGAGCGTATTTGTGTGTATTTTTGTTTGCCAGCATTCGGTCAAAGCAGAGGCCAAAATGAACACGTTGAACTCTGACCACGAAAATTAATAAAGCTTTACTTGCATACTAATTGGAGCACAGAATAGAAAACTTTGGAAAATGTTAATACAATGTGGTGAAAAAATGTTTTTGTGTTTTAGCTTTTTTGGCTTAAAGGTTGGAGGATTTTGCAATATGGGTCAGCCACTTGTTGCATGTTTCCAAAACAGACCACATCGTTTTTTTGTTGTTTTTTTTTTTTCATCATAAAAGAAGACTTGAGTACTGACAAAAATAAATGCAAAGCCACATTTTTTTTTTTCAACAAAATTTTCTTTTTTTCATAGATTATGTAAGGAAGTACTGCGTGTATGCAAATGTTTGTCTTAAGAAAGCGCATGTACTTCCAGAGTTTGATTACTTTTGTATTTAACGAAACGGTCGTGATGGAAAATGGATGTTAAAGATGTGTGCCTTATGTAAACCAGTAGCTGTCTTGGCATTCACACCTTCTCCCCTGGTTCAGGATTCAACCTTTATTAGGGAGCCAGAAACCATCAAGAGGAGCTTCATTCACTCTGAAACTGCTCTACCGAGATTCCTGGATCCACACCGGCAGGACAGTTTCAGTAACCTAAAACATTCCCATATCAGCAAATATCTTCTCGCTTTTTTTTTTTTTACCGTAGGTGCTTTTGAAAAGAATATTTAGGATAAGTAACGCGGAGTTTCCCTCAGTAAAGCTGAGTCACAGATAGCTTGAGTGCAGACAAAAGAGCAGAGCAAAACTCCTCCGGTTTCTTCCGTCTGCTTATTTGACTCTTGCCCTTAAAAAAAAAATCAGCTCACAGCACATGTTGACTAATTCTGATAAAAAGACTAATCAGGCATTTTCAACTCGTACTCACAGTGATTTAATATGAATATGTTTGAAAGTTAAAATGAGTAAGGCAGCCTTAGAGCCGTGACAGCCAGGTGCTGAGCACTTGGCCCGGTGCGCCAGAGCCTCGGCCAGTTGGAAAATGCTTTGCAGAATTTATCTGCACCCTTCTCCCTTGACAAATTATTTTATTGTTCTCCCACAGTTGGTTTTCATTTAGTCGTTGGCTAATGATAGACTCGGAGAGCATGTGTGCTATTGTTGTTCCTCTATTCCACATTGTCTGACTGGAAGTGCTCACATCTGATAGCACGCTGTCATGACAGAGTAAACGGAGTTGGGAGTATTTACCGCTGTTAAAAAGCAAACCTTGATCACCGCCTTTCATTTTGCTTGATGCGTCTCTGCGGCACGATGTTAACGGATGTCTGTCAGCTTGGTAGCGCTGCCTCCGCAAGCAGCGACTTCTGTAAAACCTCCCCTCGGTGAACTCCGAACACCGCTCCAAAACCTTTAATCACATTATTCACTGTGTCTCACGTACCCGGATGAGTAGATGTGCTATGTCAGAGCTCCAGATGGGAGAGATAGGGTGAAAGCTTGAATTGCGTCCGAGCCCTGCACTTTAGCTGACCTGAGCTCTGTGCATCAGGCCTCGGCGGCTAATCTTTTACAAATGCTGGGAGTCTCCGTGACCGGGCCCTTGCTGAGACGGCTCAGTCAAAACAGCCCCGCTGCTCCCGAACGCAGCCTCAGCCTCCAGCTTAACTCAAACGCTGATTGACTAACAAATACCTGCTGCGCGTCCCCCAGCATTACACAGCCCGGTTCGCTCTGCTGTGCTCCATAGAGTTTGACAGTGTGTTTGCTATTCTGCAGAGGAACACATAGACCTGCTGTGTTACAAGCGTTTCAGGATTTGTTGGTAAAACGATACGGGACATGTTAAGTGAGCGAGAGTAAACATAGAAATGCTGAACTGAAAGCTGAGTTGTATTGTTTAATCTTTGATGATATCTATGTCCTTTGAGCTGGAAAGGGGGTAAATAAATCAAGATTTCACAGTATTTCTGAACTCCATCGTGAAAATCTGTGTTGCGATTGCATATAAACAAATATATATACAAAAAAAGCAAGTAAAATAAAGTGAACATGTTTTGTTTTCCCTATGAAATGTTTCTCACACTCAAATTGTGATGTACACTGTGAAAATAAACCCTTGAAATCATCAAGTAACATTTCACACTGACCGTCGCAAACCAGTCAAGACTTTGAGCGTCTGGCTTGAATTAACAGAGATGCACACAAATGAAGCATGACAACCACGGAGATCTTTATTATCTGATACAGATACGAGATCAGTGATGATCATTTGCTCCTGTATTTCACTGCACATAACCTGGTCACAAATGGGTTCAGTACGTTCTGTACCGGTGAAAAGGTTTTTAAATCACTAATACCCGTCCGACCTTAGAGAAGCAGTAGTGTGGCTTCTGCAAACATAAATTGTCAGACTTTGTGCAGATTTTGACAATTTTTTCATATGCTGGAAATATTAAATCTTACATTTTGCCAAAACAGTAATTATTGTACCGAAGAATGACAATTTCTGTAGCTATAAAATAGATTGACATTCAACAATAACTAAGCTAAAAGTTTTGTTTTTTTTAAACAAAACAAAAAAAAAAAAAAAAACCCAGCTTTCACAAGGATGTGCTTTAGTCTGAGGCTGAAAAAGGCTACGGTTAACGTTAAAAAAACAAGACTGCGCAGCTGCCAGAGCCACACTTCTGCAAGAGTCAACAGGGCTTGTTAGCCATGGCCCTGATAGCCTTAGCTGTAAATGTAAATGCACACTTTATACCGCAGCATCCACTTTTACAGGCCCAGACCCTTCATTTGACACAATTATGGTCAATCTAAGCCACTGTAAAGACGCCAGTCTTCTACAAGCCTCGAGAGCTCCGAGCCATGAAGGAGTCCAGCAAGCGAGGCAAGCATCGGTATATGTACACTGCAGCGTGCCAAAATACACTCATTTAACAACACAAAAAGACTTGCACTGAGAACCTGCATGTTTGTATTAAGGATGATGTAAAATGGCTTGATTTCATATTTCACATCAAATTTCACTTTTAAGACAGTTTCTCTTAATTTTTACGTGCAGGGAAACAAACATTTGCATTTCAAAGTTTTTCAAATAAAAATAAATGAAAAGCAAACCCTTTTACAGGTTTGGAGGCTCTATTGGAAAATAGGTCAGGGGCGAAATTAATATTTTTTATGGTTCATAAAAGAGCCTCACAATGAATGCCAGGTAACGTGAAAGGTTTGATGCGTGTTAGAGGCCAGAGCCCTTTGAGATTTAACCTTTATTCAGGTCTAGCACTCTCTGGCCAAGAGCAACCAAGAAACACGCTCGAAGCCAAGAACCATATTTCTTAGTTTCTGCTTTTTATTGTCTGATTAGGCAAAAAGCTACCAACCAACATCAGTTTGTCACTCTCAAGATGGTGTAATTAATGCTCAGTACATATCTGAATTATTTTATATACTTTGCTTAAAAGTAGACAGCCGAATTATGACATAATAAGTCGGTTAAGGTAAATACACATACACTTTTTTTGATAGTTACAATAGTATACAAAATGCTCAGATTTAGGAATGTCATACAGCATACAGCATCAACTGTTTGTGAATGTTGTCCAATGCACTACATGTGTTGGCATCAACAATGGCAGGTTTAAACTGAATTTAAGAACATTGTTTTATAAAGGAAACATCATGATTTTTGTTCTTTATTCACCATGGTCCTCCATAGAAATTCAGATAGCACTTAGAGAAGTTTCAGACAACATTGGAGGAAACAAACTGACGCAATGACGTGAATCTGTGTAAAAAAGCAAACCAGTTGGTTCAACCAAAGCTGAACCAGAGCTGACCTGGCTCTAGTACCATCCCAGCATCAGTACCTGGCTTTAGTTTGACATTAACAAAAAAAACAACAACAAAAAAGAAAACAGGCAAAAGATGGTTTGAAAAACCTTCTTGTCTAGATTTTAAACTCAGTATCTTTTGTCTTTAGTCATACCTCTTGGCTGACTGTGAGATTGTGTGGAGGTCAGGCCATCTGCTGCAGGACTCTGTCCTTCTTGATGCTCAAAATGGTCCTCTGTGACTTTTGATGCATTTTTGGGTTCAATATTGCTGTGGGAATTTGGGGGCCATTTAAATGTCTAGCTGGTTTTTGAAAAAGGATCTAATCCTACAAAGAACCTAAAACTCTTCCACTATAGTGTACATGTACACATGTCAGACATAAGTGCACAAATAAACTTATTTTCACAGTATATATAGAGTCTTGACTGAATAAGTTTCATTCTTGGTAAAAGTATGCACCTTGTATGAAAATGAAAACATGGAAATACTTGCTTTTGTTTGCGGTAATTCATTCATCTCAGTGTAAGTTCACATCTTTGTATGTTTTATTTTGTTCTTCTGTGTCTTTTGCACACCATCCTTGTCCTGCATGTGCCATACAGTGTGATATTCTTTGGTCTTGTTATAACAAAAAGCCAGATCAACATTCATTCCTACTTATGCACAAGTCATAGTGATGAAGGAGGCGGTATATGGACACGTATTGAAAAAAGAATTAGAATAAATAAATAAATTCACTCCTGAGACAGAAATCATGTCTCAGTTCAGCTGCGACCATCTGCCGTCTCACGTGGTGAAGGGATGCTGTGAAGGCAGAAATCATAACAAAAGGATTCTTATTACAGCCATTAAACAAGAGAAGGGAAAACACTGGAGGGCTTTAATGCCTGAATATCTAAAATGCATACCCAGTGAGACCATATTTGCTCATAAAGCTCTTTGAAGGTGGCCGTGTCCGTTCCAACACACGAGGCTCCTGTCTGTGTAAATAGCTGCGTATTGACCTACCACCACACAAGATTGAATGTGTTTCCATAGGTGTCATTTGGTACCATTTTGGATTTTTACAGGCACCACTGTGCCTTAGTCCCTGTAACCACGGGGGCTCTGGAGTCCTGCCATCACTTCTTAAGCGGTAGCCAACAGTGGGCTCTTCCTGAAGTTGTATATGAAGGGTTTCACTGTGAACTGTAGTCTTGTCATTCTCCTTACAGCAGCATCATGGAGCTCTGTTTGATGTTATATAAAGTCTAGTGGACTGTCCATCTCAAGTTACTCAGTGAGCATGTTCTTGTCTCAGTGTGTGGACGTGTGGCCATGAGGGCGGGTGTGTGTGTGTGTGTGTGTGTGTGTGTGTGTGTGTGTGTGTGTGTGTGTGTGTGTGTGTGTGTGTGTGTGTGTGTGTGTGTGTGTGTGTGTGTTGGTGAATGAAGACTCCCTGCACAGTAAAGAGGAGTATTGTGAGTTCTTTAGGTATGTGTGGTTTGAAACTCAACTTACGTTTGCTCGGTGGAAACCTGGGGGCCTCTCCTATATATTCTTTAGATTTATTAAAAGCCCATTTTTCTGGTGTCCTTTGAGTCAAGAAGGAGGTCCCCAGGGTGGGTTATGGTGATTTTTCAGCTGAGTTAATGCTCTTTGGTGGCAGATCGATATAAAATATCACATTTCCTTGCGGTTTTATTAGTGTTTGTATCTCTAAAACACTTAAAACATTTGTAAAAGTAGGAGTTGTTTGGTTTTTTTTGTCTTAGGAAATAAAATGTCCATGATCCTCAACAATTCGCATCCTCCTCATTTCAATGTACGAGTCAGAGATAATTAATCAGAACTAGATAAAGTCTATTTCCTGTAAGTGAAGAGTTCTCATCTATGACTAAAGAGGTAAAGAGGATTTTCTCACATTACTAAACCTCACAATGTTGAGTGTAATCTCTGAGAGATAACGCTGGACTGGTAGGGGCATGACTTACTTAGTACTCAAAAATGTTCAGATGTAAAAAACATTGTTACTTCCACCATCAACCACATTAAAATAATATTTAAACCAAAAAAAAAAAAACTATGCCTCTGTTCTTCTGCTGCTAGAACACATTATAAGCCTTTGGAAAACTATCTTTCCTCAAAGAAATACGTTTTCAGAGCGAATTAAGCTCCAGTCATCTTGACTGGCTAATATTCATTGTGGATACTGTGGAGAAGCACTGACCCCAGTTTTAACCAGAAACTTCAAAAGGAAAAGCAATTACTATGCATGCTTTGAACATATCCTTTTCACAAAGTAACATTCCATTATTCTTCCTGCTCTAGAACAACAAAAAGTAAGAAAGAAGAAGGAAGTGAAATTGGAGTCCTCCTCTGGTTCCCCAAACATCTGGTTTGGCCCTTGTTTTATACAACAAGCATCCCCTCTGAGTATAACAGAAGGTTGTGAGCACTGTGTGTAGGTAACAGAATAATCATTTTCAAATGTTGCTCCATCCAAATGTGATCTAATTACAAACACTTAAATTCAACCTCTCAGCTGGACCACCGACCATCAAGGGAGTTTTCCTAGATGTTTTCCTACCTATTCATTTATTTCTCCCCCACTGCTGCCACTAAACCATTAAAAATACACAGTAATTGCTGCAAAGTGATCACTTGTTTTACAGAAGTCAGATAAATCTCTTCTTATGTTAACCTATAATCAATAGCAGTAGGTGGTGCTGGGCGAGAAGAAGAGAGAGTATCTGTCAGATGGGCCTTGATGCGCCTGCTACATGGAGATGCTCTCATGTTGTGCGGTTAAGTTTGGCCACTGTCATTTCCGAGGAATTTCCTGCCATCTGTGTTCAATCGAATTCTCTCACAGATCTGGGCTTGCTTGTAAATATTGGTTTCTGGCTGAAGAGGACTGTGAGTTTAGTACCACTGGCCTTTGGACCATAATGATCTGGCTGCTGGCACAAGGATGAGTGAGTGTTGGACATCCTAGGATCCGATTGTTCTGGAAAAATCCTTCCATGTTTTGACATTACGGATGAAGAAACACATTCATCTTGGTCGCTGACTGCCTATTTTTAGCAACGCTACCCAGCGGCTTATGTCAGGCATGTATTTGCTTTGTCCAAACTGAAATAGCATCATTTTAATAAGAAAAGTAAATGTCTCTCTCTCTCTCTCTCTCTCTCTCTCTCTCTCTCTCTCTCTCTCTCTCTCTCTCTCTCTCTCTCTCTCTCTCTCTCTCTCTCTCTCTCTCTCAGTACTAAGGTTTTACCTATCTAGACAAGGTAAATGCTGCTAAAGATGAATGACTAAAATGCACATTTAAGCCTTAAAATGAAAGCAAAATGTGGACGTGTGGTTCAACAGCTTCTTGAACCACCTTTAGGAGCAGTAATCTGGAGTAATTATTTTCTGTATGACCTGATCAGCTTCTGCCCTGCTCTTCGTCTTTGTATTTTTTCCTGATTTAATTGTGGGAACTTGTTTTTTGTGCCGACAGCTCTGTTTAAGTCCTGGCCCATCATTTCACTCAGGCTGACATCAGGACTGTGACAGGGCTGTTGCAGCACTTTAAATCTCTCCTCTTGCAGCCATTCAGCTCGTGTACTTTTAGCCGCCGTCTTGTTGCTTGACCTTATTTCAGCCGAGCTTTACCTGTTGGACAGATTCGAGGCCGTATTCCCTCCAGCACAGCTTGGTATAGACACCGTAAGGCGTCCCGGAAAACAAGCCCAAATCGTCACCTCCTCCACCGCTGTGCTTGACTGTTGATGTGAAATGTTTGTACAGATATGCTCTGTTTGGCTTTTGCCAAACTTGGCATGGTGCTGTATGGTCAAACGTCTGAATTCTGCTCTTGTCTGTTCATGGGACATTGTTCCAGAAGTCTTGTGGTTTGTTATGGTACAGCTTCATGAAACCTAAGTCGTGCTGTCGCGTTCCTTTTACAGAGAAGAGGCTTTTTCTCCTGGCAACCCTTCTGAAGAAGTCATACTTGTGTCGTCTTTTTCTAATCTTTATGTCATAAACTTTAACATTTAACATGCTTACTGAGCCCTGCAGAACCTGACATGTATTTTTTTGGGTTTTTGCAATCTTTTTGAGCATTTCACAGTTTGGACTCGTTCGCTCGACGAACTCGCTGCAACGTCCACTCCTGTCTTGAATGTTTAGAATAATCTTTCCCACTGTAGGATGATGAACTCTGAATTGTTTGGGAATTGGGCAGTAAACTCGTGAAAATATACTGCCAAGCTATAATTATGATTTACCCACTGTTTTATTTCTTTATGTTTCCTTGCTCTTATGCAGTGTACACTTCGGTATTGTGTGTGAACCCTTTTTGTATTTCATTCCTAACTTATTTGACTGTTTCTTTACTTAAATTATATGCTTATTGACCAATATCAGACTAGTCTAACAACAAGGGTGTGGAGACCCTTCACTCAGTTTTTGACTGAAGGAACTTTGGCACCAGTGAAAGTCTTAAGCTTTCTTTGGGATGATCCAGCATGCTTGGCATACATTTTCTTTGAAAGCGGTCCCTCATTGTTCCTGGTGAAATCAAATAAATTGGAAGGTATTGGTGCACAGTGTTTCTCCGTCCTCAGAGATGGGAGACAGGGTTCAGGACCCTGATGCTATCAACACTGTATTTTGATTTTAAAGTCAGCGTCTCTTTTCTTTCACACACTGCTTTAAATTCAGACCAAATAATCCAGTATCAGAATTTGAACCAGTGTGTGGAAGAAAAAAGGCGCTGACTTAAAAAAAAAAAAAAAAAAAAATTCTGACCAAATAATTCACTTAAAACGCCTTTGTTCCTGCAGTTGACCAAAGGTCATTCAGGTGCAGGCTGTCACATGTCCTTTAATAAATAACTGAGGAACTGCTTCTGTTTGGCAACTCACCTTAAAGTCCTGACTGGTGGAGTGATGTGTTCATGTTTCTACTTTTGTAACATCACCACAAAGGAATTCTGGGATGTTTGTTTTAGTAAATATTTGCTGGCTGATTAACTCAAGACTCTCCATCCCCCATTTTTTTTGTACTCATATCTCAGAAACTTGTGAATGTTTTCAGAGTTCTTCCACTTTAGAGGCAACCGTGCTCTTGGGCCCTGTAAATGCGTCTCTGGACTTTTTCAGTGAACATTTTCTCCTCCTTTGGATGGTGTGTGAAAACAGATCATTGGAATCATAATGGAATATTATTTTGATCATCTTTGTCATGTAAAACCCAGAAAAAAAGAAGTGTATGGCTGCAAGGGTCCTTTTCTCCCTTTTTTTGGTATTAAACTGAATACAAATTAATATTACAATAAAGCTAATCAGATTGACAGATTTTACCTTCAGATTTTCCTGGCTCAGGCACTCCAATCGCCACATTTGTATTGTAATATTTTAAACGATAGATATATATAGTTTTTAGAGACGTTTATGGAGATGTCTGGTAGGTCTGATGTCAGAATGGTTTCGGAGCGACGTCTGCTGTGTTTAATGCCATTCAAGACAAAATGAGTCTTTTTGTTTGACAGGAAAAATGGCACTTCTGCTTTAAATCCAGATGTTTACTTTTCATGGCAGATTTATATACACTGGTGTTCATGAGTGAACTCAAACAAACATGTATCCACACACATTAAAAAAAAACAAAAAAAAAACACTCACATTATAGTATTTACACACACAAACACTCAGGATCTAATGTCCTAAAAAGATTACATTTATTTAAAAGTAATTTGCTTCTGTTTATGGCTTGTTATTGAAGGAATAAGATGATTTTCGTGAGCAACACTTTCCAAGAGAGTGCGGTTCCATGAGCACTCAGCTGTCCTAGAAGGTTGGACCGGCTACATCACCCTGTCAGTATTTACTGCTGCCTCCCCAAACAGAGCCACCTCTTGTCTGGCTTTGAAGCGCCTCCTGGTCCCACGCCGAGGTCTCTTGGCCCGGGCTCCGGAGCCGTGTCCTACACCGGCCCTATAAAAGGTGTCTGTCACTAAGCCAGACATCCCTGTCATGTCTGCAAGCCAAGTGCATCACATTCTGTCAGTTTGAT
The DNA here is from genome assembly GCA_014839995.1 of Xenentodon cancila. Taxonomy (NCBI): domain Eukaryota; kingdom Metazoa; phylum Chordata; class Actinopteri; order Beloniformes; family Belonidae; genus Xenentodon; species Xenentodon cancila. Next base: position 17,500,771 of record CM026206.1, read on the forward strand.
GGTCTATCAAGTCGCTCAGCGGTCCTGACGGCTGCTTGTGGACTATTTGAGCTCTACAGTTGTGCGGCTTCTCTGTCAAATTATAGGATGTGGTCTGGCTGAGCAGTCCTTGTTAAACTGCGATTGTCTGTGATAAATCCTCGCAGCGTACAGATTTGTGGGCACATTCTTGTTATCATAGTGATTGTCAGGAAAACGTTGTGGCAGCTTGCGGCTTTAACGCTGTTTATTGACTAAGCATATTTTTGCTGCATTAACAAATGTTTGACTTTAACACAAATGATATACATATTTTTGTGGTAAATCAATCATTGGTGTTTCTTTAACCTCCTCCTCAGTGGTCAGTGTGCAGATACTCGCTGTGATACGAGGCCTTTCCTCATGTAAGTCTGTGTCTCTGTATGTTAAGTCCTTTTCTTGCTCTGTTTCGCGTCTCCTGTTTCTGGTTATCCTGCTGCTGCATTAGGAAAGCATATAAGACACTGAAGGATCAGAGTATGAACTGCATCATGATGGTTCATGTGATCAGATTTTTTTTCTTCTAATTAACAAATTTAAAATGTAACATATTATTATTTATTATACCTAAAGTGTTGTCACTTATATGTCTGCATTCATTAAGAAGCTGACACAATATTAACTATATTGCTCCGCTTTCTGAGATCAGGGAATGTGCTGCAAAATAAAATAAAAATTAGTGCATGTTATAATTACAGTGTGACTCTGAGCTTTGAGCTTTAAGCCTGAGGACATCTCCGTCCTCAAAATGGATGGTCCATAAAGAACTGCCAACCAGTGACAAGGTGCTACCACCAGGTGGTGACATGCACAAGTGTAACGTTTTAATTATCTTAATCAGGGAGGACAGCAGAGGAAGGGATCGGTTTTAATTTGCGGCGGTGGTGGTGGGAGATGCCAGTGAATGCGAGCAGAGATGCTCACAACCATTCAGTGCATCTTCTTCTGTAATATCAGAGTGAGTTGGTCTCCTTTTTAGGCTTTGTTGTGTAAGAGAGACAAAGAAGGAGATGTCTGGGGCAGGGTTGGTGACTGCACACTTTTTTTTTGTTTGTTTTATTTAATTACATTTATTTCTAATTTTCTGTTGCTACCACTAATCCACATGTAGCACTTGCTTTATGTGGGCATCTGCTTCTGACTGCATGTTTCCACTCTCATGCCTCTCTCTTTTTTTCCTCGCTTCAACGCTTCTCAAGCGTCCTCCACTTTACTCGGAGGCTGTTTTTGTATAGTTAGTGTTTTGTGATCTAATATAGGGTTATTATATGACTAAGCTGACCATGAGAAAACAGAGAGAAATCTAGATACCTGTTTTTTGAGCAGGCTGAATCAACCAGCACAAATTTATTTGATCTTTGTTAAACTTCTCATGTCTGTTGGTACTAGTGATCCTTCTACAAAAAGGCTGACTTGTATGGGCTCCAGAAGTAATTTCATAGAGTTTTTCTTTTCCCCTCGCTCTGCACCTGCTTTAAGAGGACCTTCCTCTCTAGACGTTGTTATTTTTCATTTATTTGTGCCCCCAGGTTTTCAATCATACATCCATTACTAAGCAAACAAATAAGTTCCGGGCCTACGCTGCAGACACAAATATAGACATGAGTTATGAGATTGAGAGAAGCCGGGGAAGGCTTTAGAACCTAATACACAACATCTGCACTGGACGAGACGCACAACCACAGCATCCCACAACAAAGTCCTGCAGTCTGCTGTTCCACACTCATATGTGTTGACCTGTCTCATGTGGAAAGACAGGAAGGATCGGGGAAGAACCGTGGCAGATGTGAGCGCTGGGAGGAGACAGGAATAAAATAATCATTATTATCAGTTTAAGTGCTGAACATCATGATTTATGGAGCTAAAGTGGAGCTGGTTGAAGTGTCGCATAGGATTTCCAGGGGCATCTGTCTTGTGGTTTTGGCAGCTTCGTGTACCTTGGGTTCAGATGTTTGCATCCCTTTCCTGACATGCTGTTACCCTCTCCCAGCACCCCCCTACCTCCAGTATAGCGCACCTCCGATTACTCCCCTTTTCTCTCCTTAAACCATCCATCCATCCTCACATCTGCTTTTCATTAAGACCTGCATGTCTCCGAAGACTTGAGTGCGTTAAACGCTGGCACAAGTGCAGTCTCACTCTGACACTTAACGCAATGCTTAGGTGACTTAAAAGGAAGAGGCGAGAATTATAGAAAATGATGTGTCACCAAAATAAAAAATCACCCAAGATTACCACCAATTACACTTAATAATGCTGTCCAGAGCATCTGTTGATCAGATGGTGGACTGGCCCGTCTGTACAGAAATAATGACACAATAAAGAGTGAGTATGAGAGAGACTCATTGAGGGAGACAGCAACATACAACTACGTGATGATGTGGTTTGTGTTTTTCAGTACTGTATAGACTGGAATGCTTTGTATGGTAATGCAGTCATAACTGAATATCTGGAGATAATAGCCGTGTTGTTTAAGAGAGGTTAGGTTCTGTTTGATTGGAGACACATGTCTGCTCGACTTTATTAGTCATTTATTACTCACTTAGGTCAGGGGAGACTTTGTAGCCAAGGCACAGCACTGCTGAACTTGAACATTACTCTGATCCTCAGCCCCCATGGTACCTGGGATAGGTGTTCAGTTACAGAGCAAGCCTAACCGGCTGTGAAGTTCACCTAGTTATGTGGAGTGTGCTTAACAATCGACGTTATCACAGTCCCATTGACTTCAACCTTCCACTAAAGAGTGAGTGAGTCATGGCCACATTTGTCAGAATTATATGCATGCATTCATTCATTCATTCATTCATTCATTCATTCATTCATTCATTGTTCTTGTCTAATGTCTTATTTTTCAGCCTTCATGAGCCTTCATGTTCATGAGCCCACATTCATCAGCAGACACATTAAAAGGACCTTTCAACTCACAATCACATTGCATCTGAGTTTTATAACCTTGTCGGCTTTGTTCCCGGGGGGTTTTTGCATAGATGGAAACACGATGGATGGATGATATGAGATCAGGGCATATTACGCGGTGACTGGAACCGTGTTTTGCTCCACATCCTCTGCCAAAGAAAGTAATCAAACATGTCCTAAACCAAATTCTATAATACCATGTTTATCCCTTTATAATTGCAGTGCTGTTTGAAGCATTAGTTTACGTGTTCATGTCCAGGGAAGTATACACACTGACAAACTGCCGCTTTAATCTCACTTCTCCTCTCATACGTCTCAGTGAGCTCCTCAGTTTACCGTCATTCTTTCGTGATGCTCATTGAAAGGAACGTGGTACTTTAATTATACAGGAGAGGAGGCAGAGAGAGAGCAATTGATACCATGTGATGACATTTATGGAGCGGAAGATACCACTTTAGATTTAACAGGGTATGATTAAACAAAACGAACAGGGTCTGTTTCTTGCCCATTCCAAAGGGAACATTTCTGTTTCAGGGGTGCTGTTCCAGAAGACCGATAACAATAGAGTCCTTCTTTGTGCATACGTCTTTAGCTGGCGATGCTGACATCAGTGGCTCTTTGTGAGGATGAGCCAGCACATCTGTACGCGGGCTCCGTGCTGAATGCAGCACTTGCCCCCGGTGTTTCTGGCACTGTCCTGCCTGTTTCTTTTCTTCATCCTTCTTTCTGCCCCTGTGTCCCTGATCTCACGCCCTTCCAGACTCGCTCCTAATTGGGCCTGAATGCTTGCAAGTGTGTATATCAAAAAGACCATCCCACCCTGTTTGTTCTGAAGTGTTAACCAGAATCGGACCGGTTTCCATGGCGGGATTGTGACAGATTGAATCCTTCTGCATTCAGTGCATTCAAAAGTCTCTATTGTTCAAGTTTAACAGATGTGTTTTAGAAATGTTCCTTCTGGATAAAATGTTTACGAAAAGCTACGTGCTTATTTCCAGGTTTTCCTCCTCTTTTTCTCTACTTTACTGCCGACAGCTCAACAGGTCAGAGGAATGGCATGGACCTGATGATAGTGATTACCCGTAAATTTGTGCATTAGAACCAAATAAAGCTACTGTGATCAGAAAACATTACTCAGGTGTATTAGTCAAGGTTCTGAATCCCACTGGGTTCAGTGATGTCACTGGATTTCACAGGCAGATTTTTCATTCTTGCGTTTTCTCCAGAACATAACATGGAAAATATTCACACCCAAAGCCAAAGGAATGTAAAGCATGATGAACACATCACAGCTAAACAGACCACCCATAACGTGCACAACAAGTAGGAGGATACAGCTTTAGCTCTCAAAAAAAAAAAAATTTGCTCACCCTTTCATCCCCTCAGAAACACACACGCTCTTTCTTCACTTGTCAGTCCGGCTGCATGTCTTACATTTCATCACAGCCGCTGATACTCTCTCCTGGCTTCCACCTCCTGATCAAACCAGGCTCTAACACACAACGAAATATTCATGCTGAATTACCGTGGCACTTTCAATATAAACTGAATTTACTTTTGGGTTACATCCAAGCCAGAACATGCCGAGAAGTCTGCTGTTTCCCCCAACAGAGCATGACTGATTCCGTTAATGTAGAAAAGCCCTAAATTACTGGAGTGTTAACTTTCTGCGTCAGGGAGCGCGTGTGTGTGTGTGTGTGTGATACTTTGCTTCAGACTGACACAACTAGTCTCTAAAATGAGCACACTTAGATTTGACATGGACAAAGTTTATGTTGGGAAGTCTTATTTTTAGGAATTTTATGAAGTAATCCCTCCCTGATTATATTTGAGCATATAAATTAAAACCATGCAGAAAAAGTCTTATATGTCACTTTCTTCAGCACAATTGATGAAAATATACAACCGTTTACAGTAACTGCTTTTAAAGGACTGTTTGTGCTAAGGTAGGTACTAATATTATAATTATGTAAAGTGATATTTGTATAGACATTTTAAGCTTCTTTAAGTTTCTGTGGATCTTGATGCTTGGGAGGGTACATACCAGGTCACAGGGTCTGAGACATGTTCAGGGTCAAGGTCATTTTAGGCTTTGAAGGCGACTTGTAAGAATTTAAAACCATTATGAAATCTAACTGGGAACCAATGCAGAGAGGGAAGCATAGTAGTGATGTCTTCCTTCTTTTTTATTGTTGGTAACTAGTCTAACTGCAGTGTTTAAAAAAAAAGCTAAAGATGACACAGGAAGCTCCAAGTCTTAAAGGAGGTTGAAAAAAAAAAAGAAGTAAAGGAAAAGCTTTAAAACTGCTGGATTCCCCAATCCTCTGCAGGTCCTCTCAGCTCTGCAGACTGTCTTTCAACTCGTGATTTAGGTTTTATGGGGCTGCAACAGCAGTCGTTTGGGTTACTTCGTACTTCACATTTCTTCCAAACAACTTTTTTTTTATTTTCAGTGTTTTAAAAGCAAAACAACAAAAACCTGCATGATACCTGACCATCAGTAAACGGCAGATACTCAGAACTACATGCCGGTGAACTGGACTGGAATCAGTATTCTCATTTTGCTAGAAAAACAAGATTTTCAAGCAAAATAGAAGACTATTTCAAGAGAGAATCGTAAACCTTTACTATCCTGAGGGCTATTGCATTAAAGCAGAACTGAGAAATCCAGGATGTTTGAGAAACATATGCTTAACATAACGAGTTTAACATATGCTGCTAAAATCATCCCACCTTAGTCCATTGCATGAATGCAAAACCAGAATGAGAAGACGCAGGTATGTCAAGCAACGTTTACCAAATCCTGGTATGTGAGGTCAGTCACAGATTTATTGATGCAGAAATGAAGAAGTGTGCTTCTTATTTTTCATCAAGTGAGTGACCAAGAGCCTATAAAGGAAATGTAGAAGGCGGCCAAATACCTAATATGTAAAAAGAAAAGGCACAATTTCCATAATTATTAAACTTAGAGTTTGCTTGCCAGATAAAAATGGACAGATTGCATAAAAGCCCAGCGTAAAGTTAGTTAGACTACGCCAGCTCATTTGCAAAATAATTTCTTACTGTGAGCGATGTCAAGCCAAAGTTGGGTCATTTTGATGAAGTTGGAATTTAATTTTTAAAAATTATAAAACTTTTTTATTGCTTGATTCTCTGCAACAGTCTTCTTCTGCATACTTTGCTTACATGTGTAAGTAGTAACCACCAAAGAAGAAATCGGCAAGTTTGCCTGCGGTGTTTGTTCCGATAAATCTCTTACATCCACTTCATATCTAGTTTTCCTCAAGCATGCAGTTGTTGACATGAAGCACAGGACTGGAGGGGAAAGGGTGGCAGAGACTCTGTGATTGACATTTGGCAAACACGCCCCTTGTCTGTGATTGGAGGAGCTGCACCGGGAGCGGTGGAAGCTTGTAAACTGCATTTCAAGCTGCTGGTGGTGTCGACAAAACTGATTTGTCCTTCAAATTACCCAGTTTATGTAATATTATCTCAAAATAGAGGTAATTTCAGCAAACATGACAAAAATACACTTACTAGCTACAACTTTAATGTAACATGTTTTATAGAATCTGTTTTTGTGTTGCTGACACAAATTTGTTAAATTTAAGGAAATGCATTTTTAACAATAAAACAGCAAGTTAACTAAAGCCAGTGACCAACAGAAACCTGAGATCATGACAGAAGTGGTGGATCAGACGGGTAGAAAACACGGGTCTCCTGGACGACGGTGAAAGTTGTTACATACCATCACGCCATCCAACAATGGACATTTTTACCCATCAAACTACACAACATTAACATTTTAAAAGCTGTACTGTGTAAATATAAATTATGTTATTTATTTTTTTTATTTATTATTATTTATTTTATTATTATAGTGCAGTTTTTAAAAATTGAGAGAAGTAGAATAATGTTATGTTGCGTAAACCAGTGCATTTGTCCAATAACCTGTATACATATAAAGTGTCTGGAGCATTTCTATATAAACACTTTGTATCATGGTACCAAATGAAATTTATTGAGATTAACCCTTACTTTAGAGTTGCTCTTTTTATCAAAGACTCTTTTCTAGTTTGTCATAGAAGAGTAATCTAAGTAGATGTATTCAAAAATGTTGTACTTTAAAGTCATTTTATTTTTAATCTGTTTTTCTTGCACAATTTGTAGACAAGTACTTAGCGCTTTCGGATCATTTGTCTTTACTGTCACATGCTTAACTTTCCCTTGTAAACATCCATTTTGCTTTCTCCTGCGAACTTGGATCATGTTTAGTGATTTGCTCTCTTGTAAATTTGCGTGCGTGCGTGTTTTCTTTAAGGACTGCTGACTATGTCAGTGTTTGTGTAAGGGGGAGTATGCATTCAGTCACAGCCTTAATGATCAACTCCCAGTCCATTAAATGCTTTATGATGGCAGTATTTTTATTTGGCCGTTTTTGTGTACGGTCCAAAAGAGCAAAATAAAAGAAACAACAACAGTCAATAATCCAGATCTAGTTTAAAGGGACATGATGATGTCAGTCAGTTGCAGGCCAATCCATGCCCCTTCTGCCCTCTTTATTTGTTTCTTTCTTTTGTCCACCTCTGACTTTATGCAGTAAAATACTTGGCTTCACGTCAGCAGGCCTTGAAACTTTTATACAGAAACACTTGTATATACTAACTGGTTGGGATGAAAAAAAGGAAAGAACAACCAGAATTTGCTAAACAGAACAATTTGTATTTCTTGAAAGCAGACCAGAGCTGAAAGCCCTCTGTTACACTGCTCTAACTGAAACCAGCGTTGGTCCTGCGGTCCTCTGGCAACGGAGGATTGTTTGCGTAGTTTGCTTTGCCTCTTCTCTACTTCTTTGTATTTCTGCTTTGACCCACAACAAGACAAATGCAGAGGAGGCTGTGGACAAACAGCTGTAGGCGGGATATGTAACAAGATGTTCGTTCTACTGAGAATAACTGGCTTTCTCCTCTTTTGTTTATTCTTCTAACCTTTTCCCCATATTCCTAAACATTTCCTCTCATTTTCCTATCATGTTTATGCTTTTTCCATCTGTTAGTCCTGTTGTGATGCCAGTCTTTTACCTTTGTTGTTCTGCTTTCCTTTTCCATTAATTTAAGTTTTCTGTTCGCCTAAATTATTTTTACTTCAGTTTTGCATTTAGTTAATTTCTGTCCTTTTTTTATTTTCTTTCCAGTGCCTTTTTTCCTTTTTTGTTTTCTTACGCACACAAAATGTATGGGTGACTTTATTAATAATATCTCATGGCATGTGACAACATTATAAATAACATTGTTAAGAGAAAATTAAATTTGATAAATTGAGTTAAGAAAGCAGGAACAAGGGACGTGTGGTTGCCTGCAGATGAGTGTGTGGGGATATCGGCTTACCCTTCACAAACATTTCCTCACACACCAGGCCCTTCCTTCTCCTGCTTTTCTCTTTTTCTTATTTTTATTTGAGTTTTAAGTTTTAATTGCTCTCATAAAATTTGCAGGTTTTGCCAAATCTCAGTTTAGAGCTATAAATATCTTTTTAAAATTTAAGATGTTAGACTTTTCAGCAGTTGCTACTGGTTTTTGCATTTTAGTTCTTTAAAAGCCAATCTTCAGTCACAGATAAAATCTTCTGAATAAGATATGAAATATTTCTGAGTACAGTGGTGTTTCATCTGACTTTACGCTTCTGGCTACGTTGTGACATCTGACGTGTTGTAATTTTCCTTAAAAGAAATGAACTGACAGTCATCCATCCGTCTATCTGTTATCTATAGCTGCTTATTCCTCGGGGTTGTTGGGTCTGCTGGATCTAATCAAAAGTCAGTAGTTCTTCCTTGACAAGTCACCAGTCCATCACAGAGCCAGTAAAATCACAATAAAATTAGTTAATAAGAGCCTCAATTTCACATAAGAATTCCTTGTATAAAAGTTAAACAAAGTGTATAAATTTAAATAAACAGTGTATAATTAAATTCTTGGAGGATAAACCTGTAACACATTTACTGACTGGATGCTTTGTGCAGACAGAGTTAAGTTTAGTAAGTTTATTTGTCCAAAAGGGATGTGTTGCCATTTGGGCTAAAATCCTTCAATTACAATAGTTATGCTGGTAATGAATGTGCATGACATTATTCTTAATGCAGTCAGCTGGACTTTGCCAAAGAGCTCTCAATATATCACTAGAAGCTACAGTTGTAACAGCCAACAACTATTCCTCAAGAGAGCATTCACAATATAATAGGATTTTAACATGTCACTGAAGGCATGGATCCAATTTTAAACTCAATATTCTTCCAGGAGAGTCAGCAGATGACTGAGTGGGATCTACTTCGCTAGTTTTTAAATTTAGAGTGAGATTAAGTCACTGCTTTGCTGGCTAAGAAAAAAAAAAGACCAACAACAAAGTAACAGAAACAACTGATATCAGCATATATCCAGGGTAAAATAGTATTCATCTTTGGAGGAAAAATGTTGTCATATACAAAGAGCAAAGCTCTTTGGTTCTGCTTTCGCACTGTCATTGTGGGGTGCTGAGCGAGGGCCGGTGGGGGGGACTGGGCTTGGGTGGTTTTGGTGTTGGAGTGCATCATGGTGGGATTGGGTGGAGGTCTGGGTGATCTCGGGGTGCACTGTGTGTATAGGTGTGAAAATGTAGTCTGAGGTATATGTAGTATATAGTGTAGTATATGTAGTATATAGTGTAGTATATGTAGTGTAGAGTGTAGTATATGTAGTATATAGTGTAGTATATGTAGTGTAGAGTGTATTATATGCAGTATATAGTGTAGTATATGTAGTATATAGTGTAGTATATGTACTGTAAAGTGTAGTATATAGTGTAGAGTGTAGTATATGTACTGTAAAGTGTAGTATATGTACTGTAAAGTGTAGTATATAGTGTAGAGTGCAGTATATGTTGTATTATAAGTAGTATAGAGTGTAGTATATGTAGTATAGAGTGTAGTATATGTAGTATATAGTTTAGTATATGTAGTATATAGTGTAGTATATGTAGTGTAGAGTGTAGTATATGTAGTATATAGTTTAGTATATGTAGTATATAGTGTAGTATATGTAGTATATAGTGTAGTATATGTAGTATATAGTTTAGTATATGTAGTGTAGAGTGTAGTATATGTAGTATATAGTTTAGTATATGTAGTGTAGAGTGTAGTATATGTAGTATATAGTGTAGTATATGTAGTATATGGTTTAGTATATGTAGTGTAGAGTGTAGTATATGTAGTATATAGTTTAGTATATGTAGTGTAGAGTGTAGTATATGTAGTATATAGTTTAGTATATGTAGTATATGGTTTAGTATATGTAGTGTAGAGTGTAGTATATGTAGTATATAGTTTAGTATATGTAGTATATAGTGTAGTATATGTAGTATATGGTTTAGTATATGTAGTGTAGAGTGTAGTATATGTAGTATATAGTTTAGTATATGTAGTATATAGTGTAGTATATGTAGTATATCGTGTAGTATATGTAGTATATGGTTTAGTATATGTAGTGTAGAGTGTAGTATATGTAGTATATAGTGTAGTATATGTAGTATATCGTGTAGTATAAGTAGTATATGGTTTAGTATATGTAGTGTAGAGTGTAGTATATGTAGTATATAGTTTAGTATATGTAGTATATAGTGTAGTATAAGTAGTATATGGTTTAGTATATGTAGTGTAGAGTGTAGTATATGTAGTATATGGTTTAGTATATGTAGTGTAGAGTGTAGTATATGTAGTATATAGTTTAGTATATGTAGTATATAGTGTAGTATAAGTAGTATATGGTTTAGTATATGGTTTAGTATATGTAGTGTAGAGTGTAGTATATGTAGTATATGGTTTAGTATATGTAGTGTAGAGTGTAGTATATGTAGTATATAGTTTAGTATATGTAGTATATAGTTTAGTATATGTAGTATATGGTTTAGTATATGTAGTGTAGAGTGTGAATGTGTATGTGAGTATCAGTGTGTAGTTTGATGTAGATGTCAATCTATGTGAATTTATAACAAAATGCAGTGTTAAATTTATATTAGATTACTTTGTGTGTGTGTACATGCACGGGTATATATGTATATTTATTTAGTTGATTCATACTAGATTTATAGATTCATACTAGTGTTAACGTTGTTACGCTTCATATAATGGTTTTGACATGTCTGGAATGCATCAATAAAAATGAAATGAACCTGTTTGGTAATTTTGCCTGTGGTCATTTTTCTAGTGAACGGTTTCTACTGCTCAGAGAAGGATGCGAATGCTGAGTTGGGTGTTGCTGAGGGAACCCTGATGCGATGTGGGCAGAGCTTGCCAGTGCCAAAGGGGGGTCATTCAGAAGGGCTGTACCCCCAGAGTCTCCACTGCAGCAGACCTTCATCTGACCTCCTTCTGCAGGATGGCCCTCAGCAAGACACCAGGTAAACCACCACTGTTATTCATGTTTTTTAGGCCTGCAATTTTTAAACTCCAGTTTTGAGTGTTTAACTGTCTGGTGTAGTATTACTAAAAATATGCAGGTACAATATGTCTTTCATTATTTCTCGCTATCAGATGCACACATGTCTTGCTGGAAAGCTTTACCCAGTCTCCAAAGACTCACAAAAGAGGTTCAAACTGCAATATTTATGTTACACTAATGCAATGCTTTTGTTTTGCAATCTTCAACTACTGTTAGCCAAGTTAGATGGAATTTCCAGTTGATTTCTTGGTTGCAATGTTTTAGCCCCGTCTTTCCGCTCCAAAAATGCCTCTTGACTGACATTCATTTCTACCACATTGTCTCTGAGTTTTGTCACCACAGCCAACAGGAAATTGTGCTCCCGAACAGAAAGAAAGAAGGATCAAGTCTTTATTAACAACAACGATGACGAAGTCTGCCAGTAGCGTTCTCCAGTTCTAGCTTAGCATTAGCTCTGCTTCTTTTTTTTGTTTGTTTTTTTTTTTTTGCTTTCTTTATCCCCAGTCTGCTCAGGGAAAGAGACAAAGACAATACCTGCATGAGACAGACTGGAGAAAAGAGAGCTCTTCTCACATCACTCATGGGCTTTGGACAAAATCCATAATGAGCCAAATGACAGGAATGATTATGTAGGAGATCACAGAAACGCATGGAGAAATACGACCTGGGTTCCCCATTCAGCAGGGCAAAGATTCCCACCATAATACACAGTATTGTAAACGGTGACCCTTCATGGGCTGCAATTATGCCACTAAAACAGGTGACTCCTTATTTATCCCCAATGTTGGATTGGGTTTAACCCCTTTGTGTCATCAAAGCCTGTCAGATGGACACACTAGCCAGTGGCCTCTCAGCTGCCATCCAACCCTCCCCCTCGCTCTGTTCTTAAATACCCATTCATATCCTCCCACTACAAGAAGATCCCATTTCATTTATTCATAAAATCACTTTTGGGTCATAAGCAGTTTTTGCTACCTGGTGTGTAGCGTAACCTCACTGTGTCCATTGACATGATGTTTGCAGTGTAGTTTGATCTTTAACTCCCTCGTGATGAATGCCTGGCTTTGTTGAAATATTGTGAGTCAGTGGGATTTATTTAGTTTTTTTTTTTTTTTTTTTTTTTTAATGTAAACTGAGAGAAAGTTTTGAGGAGGAGGGGTGACAAGAAGGAAAACTGACTGTGCTGCTGGTGGGAAGGATGAACCAGCCCGTGTCTGTCAACAATAACAGAGCCATCAGAGCTCATATTCTCCTTCTGTTTCTATCCTTACAGGAGCTGCTCTAACTTCCAGAGGACCCCACCGGGGGCCTCACCCAGCCTGGGCTGCAGTGTCAACAGGGCTCTGTCTTCTGTCTCTTACCCAGTCAAACAGGAGAACTCAATGGTCTACAAGGTGTCCGGCGTCCATGGCACATCTCAACCTGGGTTTCAGGCCTGCAGAGCAGCCCGGGTTTTGGAGGTCTCGAGAGATGACATGGCCGACGCTATGTGTGCTAGCAGCAACAGCAATGGCGTGTGCGCAGTGAGTGTGTCAGAAGACGCAGTGCAGCAGTTTAATAATGAAAATGACTCCTCCCCATTGGCTTTGTCCCCAATTGGCTCCCATCATTCAGCGCGGCTGCTTAGTGCTAGCAGTGTGAAGAGACGCTGTTTGTCTCTGGCCTCGCAGTCCTCCGCCGCTGTTGGCACCGGCAGCGTCACTTCTACTGGTTCCCCGTCGGCTACGGTTGCAGCCTCCGAAGAGATCAGTATCACCGCAGTCCTCTGCTCCTCCTCCCAGATGTCAATGGTTGCCTGCGTGAACGGGTTCTGCGCTAACCTCTCGCCCAGCCAGACCAGCAGCGCCAGCTTCTCTTCCTCTTCCTCTTCTACATCCCCGCCCTCTAACTGCTGCCCACAGGAAGCCCCCCAAAGGCCCCCACCTCACAACAGCCCCCAGCAGGCCACGCTACAGGAGAGCTGTCAGCTGTCCTCACCTGCCACCTGCCTGCTGTCCCTTTCCTCATCCTCTTCGTCCTCCTCTTCAGCGTCATTAGTGGAGCCAGAGGTGGGCCAGGGACAGAGCCTGGGGCTGTGTGAGGAGCAGGGGTCCATGCTGCGGGGGTGCGTGGCTGGAGGACCAGCCGGGGGAAGACTAAGTGGAGGAAGAGCCTCGGATGAGTTGGGGCAACTGATGAGTGGAGTTGGTATGTCTGGGGCATTGCATCAAGGAGCTGACGCTAGAGGTCTTCTAGATGGGATTCAGAGATCTGGGGCCACCCTCAAGCAGGAACCCCTGGATGACTTTTCTCCCAGTGAAGATGAACTCTTTCAGCACCACTATCATCATCACCATCACTTGAGCGGTCACAGTGGGCACCTTCGTCACTCTCACCACCTGCCTCGATCTGCCATGCCCCCTCCTTATCACTTGCACCAATACCCAGGGCCCGGTCCTGGGGGGTCACTACACATCCAGAGCCAGCAAACAGCACCAGCCTCTTCCCTGGGACTCAAACCAAACTCTGCAGGGCCTCCTGCACCCCACACAGCCCCAGAGCGGGAAGAAGTCGGAGGAGGAGCGCTGGCAGATAAGCAGGTGTGTCGCTGGATTGACTGCAGTGCTGCCTATGAGCAGCAGGAGGAGCTTGTGAGACATATTGAGAAAGTCCACATCGACCAACGCAAGGGCGAAGACTTCACCTGTTTCTGGGCCGGCTGCATCCGCCGCTACAAACCCTTCAATGCCCGCTACAAGCTACTTATTCACATGCGGGTCCACTCTGGAGAGAAACCTAACAAGTGTATGGTGAGTCCTCTTAAATCACTTCATTACTGTAGACAGACGCCCCGAAAAGATGCCCATGCTCACTTTTACAACACATCCATCTAATATTGTTAAAAAAAGCACTTCTTTCTTAACTCATATACTTTTCTTATGAACTTCCCTTCAATAATATACGCCAACATGATACTCACCATATGTATCCAGAAACAAGTAAGGATTTACTTCACAGCTGATTACTTTTCCTCACAAAATGTTTTGTTTTGTTTAGGTTGGTAAAAACCAGTATTTTTTTAGTGGAACATCTGTCAGAGTTGTTTTTCTTGCTGTAGCAGTAGCACCACCTCGTCAGTATAAATAGATTTGTTCTTGTATTTTTTTTTTTTTTACAGGTAAGGTTTCAATTCCCCAAGTCAATACACTAATCAATGTCAAGTTGTCACTCCCCCGGCTCTCCCCACTAAAGGAAAAAAGCCCTCCAAACCTTAAGAATGATTTTATCCATATATACACTATCAGTCCACAATTTGTGTAGGGTGAAGCCATATTTATTTTCAGGAGTACTCTGTTTTCTGGAAAGGGATTCAGATCAGGAAAAGCGAACACATATGGTTAACATAACTAAACAATGCCTACACTTGATCCTTTTTAAATGGGAGCTTTAAAAGTTTAGCTGTCCCACAAGTATTAAGTGCATTGGCTTCACATCCAAGCTAAACATAAGGAGAAATGCAGTAGTCTGGAGAAGTGAGCCACAGAGGGATAGTCGGTAACATTTGCAAGTCTTGCTCAATTCACGGTTTTTACCTTAAGTCCCTGTCAGAGTCGCTCCTCTTCAAGCAGTAAATACAAATTCTGATTCTAGCTGAAATATGTGGGTCTGTGATAGTAACGATACCTGTTAAGTTGTGAAAAGTAGGTCTCGTTTACATTTCTAAACAACAGTAGCTTTTAAAGTTGGATGAGGTTGAATTTGACATATGTTTCCCGGGACGTTCCTGCTGATTCGGACGGATCCTGATGCTTTTCCGTACATATTCGTACCGCGTGCCTACTGAACACGCGGGCTCAGCTACTGATGCAGCTCTATTTTGCGTCACTGCAGGATATTAGTCATGCTGTGTCTGTGGATAAGTGAGGAAACATATTTGGATGTCATTTTGCTGTGCTGTTCATGCCGACATCTTTAATTCAGCTTCAGTAGGACGGAGCTGCATTACAATCTTAAATATGTCTTTTTTCTTTTTTCTTTTTGTTATTGTTGCTCTGTGTAGTGTCACGCGGGGTTGTGTCTTTACCAGAACGAGCGCTGACGTTTGGGTGACAAATGGCAGATAGACACTATGAGATTGTTTATACTGCGCAGGTATACGCTGAGAAAGTGTGACTTTGTCTTTTGCGGATGTTTACCTTATGGGAACATGAGAACAATTTGGCTCAGTTAGGACAAGCCGCTGGACTCTGTCTGAGACGCGAGGCAGCGTGAAACTCTGCGACACACCTTGACCTCCCGATCGCCCTTATTTCACTTGCACCCGCACAGCAATGCAGCGATGTGAAAATGGGCTCATTGTGGTGACTCAGCCCCCCACAATACAGAGTATTGATTCAGTGTACAGTACGTTGGGATGTAACACTCCTGGTTTTTTGACAGAACTTAAACATGAATGTGAAATGTTTTCGAGCTTGAATCAACACATCTAATCAGCGGGGATTGCGTGTATGTTGATCTGGGACTTCACAAGATAAACTTAGAGGCCCAGAGAAAAATAAACGTGCTGTGTGTATGTGTTTGTAAGTGTGTCTGTGTTTGTAGTCTATACAGATTTAAGTCAGCGCTGTGCACATATAGGAAACCCAGTGTCCGTGTGCGTCTGTATTTTAGCTCTGCCGTTCCCATGTCCTTTATTTTTATCCGAGCTTGTGAGCCTTTTGCCACTAGCGCTGATGCCTCTTGTGTTTGTTGTGCTCATGTAATAGACAAAGGCATTCAAGTATTTAAGCTATTCATATAGAGGAAACAGATGAGACATTCTCTTGTAGGACCAAATTCTCTTGAAAAAACAGAGCTGATCCTTTTATTATCTTTCCAGCGGCAGCTTCCAGCAGGCACTCGTGAAGGAGGCCTCTACTGATATCCAAACATAACACATCTCTCTCCTCTTTCACCCTCTCCCCTGCTCTTGATACAAACAGTATATACTTTTCTTCAAACAGCTGTACAGCATTTGCTTCATGCTGCGTCTTGGCTGGAAAAAGTCATTATCACAACGCACAAGTCGTACCTCGAACCCTGCGTGGGCCTGTCACACTCTGTACCTGGACAATATTTTTAAGAAATTTCCCATTTGAAAAATACATCAGTGCCTTCCATGTGTAGATGGCCTGGTTTGATGCTCGTAAAAAAAGCTCCTGTTAACTTTTAGAAGGTTCGTTTGGTTCCCACTCTCCCACCAATTAAAGTCAGCCCTGGGTTGTTGTGCAGGGCAAGCAAGTGCTGAGGGACGCACGGACGGAAAGGAAACAACATAATCTCTCTGCAATATCCTGTTGTGTTTCATGCTTAATTCACTTGTTGTTTTAGTTTATTACATTTTTTCTTCCTGTGTCTGCATAAATATTAAAAATATATCCAGCAAGAGTAGGCCTGTCATAGTCCTGGACTTTGATATTGCTCTGCTTTGTCAAAAGGCCGACCCGGTGGATTTGAAGTGTCTGAAGGCTGCACTGTGAGCTATGTAGTTCAGAAAAAATATCCTCCTAAACCACCGCGGATCTGAGCGAGCGCTGCCGTGGCAGAGTATCTTCGGGCATCAAGAACATTGTTTGGCCTTTTTGGCATAGCTGTTTTGATTAAATCTATGCATTTTACAATAGAAATTTAAATAAAAGTACAGTTTGGATGTGCTGAAGTGCATTTGCCTCACTATATACATACGTGTCTTTTGTCAGCAGTGAGCTCAGGTGCAGGAAGATGAAACAGGGAGTGCCATTAGCTAATTAAAACTGAGGTTCAGCCCATGATTCAACTTTTCCTCTGAATGATGGTTGAAACTGGAGCTGCCTGGGCACTGGGTAAGAGTGGAGAGTGACATTGATATTAATGTGTTGGAGCCTGTGACACTCTGGACCGTCCATCTGCACCGCTGTGGCCCATAGTTACTTGCTCTGATATTGCAGGTTGACCAATACTCGCAATGAGAGCATGGGGAATACCTTTCCTTTTTAAGTTTGTGCCCACATGCAGAGTAAAAGGGTCACTATATTGCTCATAGACAGTCTTTAGGATCCATTGGGGTGAAAATGTAGGTTGGTGATCCAGCATGTCATTGGTAACTATGCTCAGGAAGCTCTTGTCAAGTTGTCTGTTAAATTTATACTTTTGGCTCATATGCAATGACCTAATCAGGACCAAATGAGGACCTGGACATGACATAAACTCTTAGCATTTTATCTCAAAATCCTTTACCACTCTTCATTAAAAAATAAAATAAAACAAACAACAAGAACAACAAAAATCATTGCAATACAGCAGGCTTGTCAACCATCTTCTCCATGCATAATATTTATTAATGATGCCACTTGGTGTAATTTTTCGCCTGCCTCCCTGTCAGTTCTGCAGTCCAGTCGTCATACTAACAGCAGCGCAGCTCCGTCAGTCTGTTCTGTCCATATTATGAAACTGCTGGCAGAGGAACCCTGCTGTTTTTGCATTCAGCTGAAAACCCCTGATCATTCATTGTTGCTTATTATCCGTTGTGGAGAGAGCCTGGCCAACTTCTTGTCAGGTCAAAAAAGTTTTCCAGTCAGTCTTTTCCAGTAATGTATTATACATCCATATCTTCCCAGCCTTCTTGGACAATCAGCCAAGTGACAACTAATATAGGTTTATTTGCTTGTCACTGGCAATACAAAATGAATTTTCACTTCATGAAGTCAAACATTTCTCAAACTAATACCCGAAGGAATCTCTGTATGTGTATCCGCCTTCTATGTGGTCTTTCATTAAGTCATATTATATCCGGCAGTTAACTTTTAAGACATCAAAACAACTACATATTTAGAAGTCCACAAATTTGCAGTTCTGAAATTCGATGTGAATGAACAGATAAATTCTGTCACTCTTTTAAGTGTGTATATTTTGTTGTATGACTGAATATAAATCAAAAACACAAAGCTGTGACTTATTAAAAAAAAAAACCTTTAACTCAATGCTAAGGAGTAAAGACATCAGCATTCTTCCGAGGGAAGCTGTTATTCTACACATCCATTTAGGAAAAGTTATGACCATTTCCAGAGAAACTGCTTTTCATCAACTGCGTTGCATTCCATCAGTGAGAGAAATTATTCTGAAGAAGAAAATAGTCATAGAAAGTTGCCAATATCCCCATGAGTTGATGCCCCAGCAAGGTCAGACTTTGCAATGCTCGTAGAAATTGCATAAATATCTGGAAAGAAAAAAAAACATGGCAAGGCTTTGGTTATGCAAAGCTGTGTCTGAACAAACCCCCCCTAGACCTCTGCAGCAATATTCTTTGGAAAAACAAGACCAAAGTGAAGCTGTGTAGCTATAATGCATAGCATCACATTTGGCAAAACCTGAACTCACCTCAAACACCTTATTACAACTCTCAAGCACATTGTTGGAAGGATGATGATTTGGGCTTGTCTTGCAGCCACTGAGCTGAACTTGCTTTTTTAACACACGAGGTCGTGAGCCGCTCCATAAATGCGCTTAGAGTCGAAAGTAAAGTATTCAGGAGTCAAATGTGAGGCTGAAACCGGGTAATGCAGCAGAGCAGAGATCTCTAGCGCACGAGCAAATGTATTACAGAATGACTGTAAAAGAAAAGAATCACGTCAAAGTCCACATTTCGTCTTAACTGAAATTCTGAGACACGACTTAAAGACAGCTGTGAATAAATTAATGCTTCCAAGATACTTTAACAAACTGAAGCATCGTTTGAAAAGTTTGTTTGAAAGGTCTGTCAAAACTCTTCCCCAACTATATAAGAGACTGATAATGTCATCCAGGAAAAGATAGGAATAGGAATGAATCATGGGGTGTGCTTAATTTTTCTGACTATTTTATTTTGTATTTATTTTTATTTTTATAATGAAACAGTGTTATCTGTCATATGCTGTTGTTCATCTGAGGATCTCGTAATAAGCAGATGTGTGTTTTTTTAAATTGTGTTTTGATATGTAAAGCTGTTTATTTGAAGCGTTGGCAACTTGAAGCAACTTTATTTATTTATATCACATTTCAAACATGAAGGCAAATCAAGTTGCTTTACGCAGGCAAAGGAATGCGTCAGTGTGCACTTTCTGCTCCACATGACGAGTCCATGTGACATATGTATATATTCTACAATTACAACTTAAGTAATAGTTGAAGTTCAAAAGTGAGGAGAAGAATGTGTGCGCGTGTGTGTAGGTGTGTGTTCGCGGTGGAGTGAGCTCAACCTTCTTCAGTTCCAGCTGAAGAACCCCCATGACATTGATTTCTTCTTTCACTCTTCTTCGCTACTTCCACCGTCTAATGTTTTAGGTACATTATTCTGTCCATCTGCCAACGCATTTGTGGATTTTTCCTTCTTCCACACCTCCTCCCCATGGACCTCCGTCATGGTGCTTAGGAACTGCAGGAGACGAGGGCCAGGAGTCTCAGCCTCATTTATCTTGTCCTTTTCAGCTATGAAAGTTTCTTCCAGTTATAGATTTTCACCGAAGAATGCTTTCCACTTGTTTGCTCTTGTCTTTCAGTTTTCTGTGGTTCTCTCAACTTCTCCTCCTCATTCAGTAAGGCATCTTTTCCAACTTTCTGAACCAGACAATACATTTCCAGCTCAGAGAAGTGAAGTAAAATCTGCTGGGTCAGACTGAGATGCAGCCTGCTCCAGAGTTGCTGATGATGTGTTGGCTCGTATTGATATTAGAAATGCATTTTCTTCAGCCGCTGCTATTTTCAGTTTAGGCACTGTGGCAGGATTTGGGCTGGTAAAAGACTGGTTGTATTGTCGATGCAGCAGCTAAGGTCAAACATAATGGCAGGTTGTACCGATGTCACTGCAGGCTGTGATTTGTCACCACAACGAACTCATATTTTCTTCACTGAGCCACAGCCTAGGCACTTCCTGGAGATTTTATATAGTTTTCCAGGGATCCAGTGGTTGAAACAACTACTTTCTGGTCTGGATGGCAGGCTACTTCCCTAGGATCCTTGGTCACTTCCCAGAGGCAGGAAGACTTGGAGGGCACATGGTGTGTATATGCTTGCAAACATGAAAAGCTCTGTGGTGTTGTCTGCTTTTGGTTTCACCCGTCTACATCTAACAGAGATTTGTATTTGGACTTTTTTCTAAAACGTCTTTAAAGCCCACCTCCTGGGGTTTTTATGTCATATTCAGTTTTTTATAAGTCAAATACACAGCCAACAAGATTTGTGATATGGTGGATGACCACCATATCCTCTGCTTTAATCGTCTTCTGCATGGTCGTGCAAACTTTGTACTTTTCATCTCTGTTGTAAAAATTCAAGGAAAGGAGGGGTCACTTGAGCCAATGAACAAATAATAAACATTAGGGAGAAGAGTGCATGCAAGCCCTGAAATTAATTTTGACATCAATCTTTTCAAAAGTTTATTTTCAGCTCTGACTGAAAGTAAATACAGAAATTAGCCACGCTAAAATTACCATCTGACAGTAGTGGTTTCTATCCAGGAATACTTGCCAGCACATACTCTTCACTGCAAGCTGGATCGTGTCGGCTTCACTATGAGAACAGTTACCGCTGATTTCAGTTTTATTGCCAGTCATGATATTCCTAACCAAAATCAACAAAGATGGAGATAGAACAAATCAGAGATAAAAAAAACAACAAAAAACAACAAGGGGCCTGTTGAGTTTCCAGTACAGACATTGCCAGTGGCACTTGAAAGATGAATTAAGTGACCTCCAGTGATGCACAAGTTGCGTCATGTAATATTGCTACAAAAGTATGTTAATTTCTTGTGAAATCAGAGTCAGAATCAACTTTATTCGTCAAGTTTGTCCAAACAAATGAGGAATTTGATTCTGCAGACTGTTTCTTGAGGTTCAATAAAAAAAGATAAAGATAGATAAATAAATAAGTAAAGATGAAAAGCCACAGCAAACAAATACATATCTACACTACAAACAAGACAGAACTAATATTTACAGACATGAAGATATTGCACCAGTATTTTGCACTGTGACCAATGAAAGTGCCTAAAGGGAAGCTAGTGTGTCTGTCGGGTGGTTTTGGTGTGCAGTGCTCCGTAGCGCCTTCCAGACAGAAGAACTGGTGGGAGAGGTCTGCAGAAATGTTCCCAGCCCGTTTCCTGACCCTGGACTGGTACAGGTCCTGGATAGAGGGAAGGTCAGCCCCGATTATTTTTTCTGCAGACCTTACTGTCTGTTGCAGTCTGTACCTGTCCTGTCTGGTGGCCGATCCAAACCAGGCAGGGATGGAAGAGCACCGGACAGACTGGATGATGCAGAGACCAATTGCTAGACTTTGGCCAAATTGTTCCAAAAAGTGTATTTTTTTTAGCTGTATTTTTTTTTATCACAATTTGCTCAAATAAATATTTTAAATGATGTGTTTTAGCTTTCTGTAGATTCTTTTTCGTATTTAGTTGCACTGTAAAGACTGTAGGGTCTGAGATCTTGTACTTTGTTTTTTTGTCAGTTTGTTTGTTTTTGTTTGTTTTTTCTAAGCATTACACATTCTGACCTTGGGATATATTTGCTGGACATTTCCTCCTGGGACGATTGGCAACTGCCTTGAATGCTTTCCACTATAAAATTATTTCTCAATGCATAACGTTGAAATCCAAATTGTTTGGAAATGGCTTTATAAGCCTCTCTTGATTAATGTTAAGAAACAATTGTTCCTCTCAGAACATTGCCTATGTCTTTCCCTTTTGGCATTGTGTTAACACACACCTTAATGTCCCACACTAGCAAACTACCAAAAACACCTGTCTTTACTGAGGTCTACAAACCTGCGGATGATTAGTTCATCAAGGCTGATGATGCACCTGGATGCGATCATAAGTTTGTTTTGTTTTTCTTTTTGGCTTGTTCAATAAATACTTTTTTAAGTTTTTAAAAAAGAGGGACAAAAGTAATTATATATATTGTCTGAGGTTGTAACTAAGACTCACTATTTTAGGATGATTTTTTAAAAAAATATTTTTTTTACATTTTATCATTTGCACATTATATAAAAAAATCAAGTGAAACCTTTTCAGTATACATTATGTGCTGGGCAATCAGCTCTCTGACTGGCAAGTCTTTTTTTCTTAGTTGGGGCCCTCACCCATGACCGAATACATTCAACTATGGTCTAAAACATGGCAGGTATAACAGCATAGATGTTATTTCTATTTTTACACAAACTGAATTGGCATGATGCTCATTTTTAGAAATACAGCACAACCAACAATCGAAACTGGTACTTCCACAACGTGATTGATGGAAGCAGTACTTTCAGTTTTTGTAAACTGCAAGCTGCAGATGGGGAGGTACAGCTACCCTGCTTTCACCCTAATAACCAGGTATCAAAGCATGCTGGATTTGCTACATGTGATACACTTTAATTGCATTTGTCTGGAATGCAGTATTTTGAGTTTCCCAATTTCCTCAACATTTAATCACCCTCTGGTATCAGAAACCTGAAGACCCAGGGCTGCGGCTGGACATACATTACACTGGGATTGTGTCATAATTGTGTCCCATCCAAGACCTTAATCAGTTTAACCCCACTACTGAGTCAGATCATTTTACTAATGCATGAGCGATATGGAGCTGGGGTGGGAGTTTGGGGTCTTCAACATGTTCAGAGGGCTTTTGAAGGGTTGCAAACACCATTACTGCACCGGTAAGAGTATGTATTGATGGAACAAAGCTTTCCTTGGCTGATTTTAAACTCTTCTAAATTCAAAAAGGTCAGTGTAGCATCATTTTCTGACTGTAGCTATTTCTTTGCAACTAAAAGAGAATTTAAGCCATCATTTCTAGCATTTCAAAAGTCACAGACAGCATTTCCTTCGGTGCTTACATCTACTCCTAATTCCCGAGCTGACCTTGTTTTGACACATTTGTGCCACAGCAGCTGTCTGGCGTCTGCACCCATCTGCAAACATACCCACCAAATATGTTGGCTGGTGTGTGTGATCTGTGTGTTTTGAACATCTCAGTGCATCCAAGTATTCAGTTATAGTTTAGAGGTCAGCGCCCTAGACAGTGTCCAGAGCACCATCTACCCCCAATCGCCCTGACATCTCCAACCAAAATAGCATGTAAGAAGGACATTTGTACCAAACTGGGACTACGTTCATCTCTGGGTCAAAGCACAACCCTGGGACGGCAGTATCCTTTCACCGAGCCAGGCACACGCCACTCCAGACTAAGCCAGAGCTGAGGCAAATATATGTGAGAACAGAACTGTTACCGTACAAAATAAACACCAAGAAGAGTATGGGTCAATTATGGAGCTAAAGACATGTTTACATTTAGGGTGTCAGGTTAAAATTATGTCCTGCGGTGCTCTGCAGTCAGTGTGCCAGGTTTAATTTGAATGTTTGTGAGAATATGTGAAGGCTGAAAGAAATCGAGCCGAACAGGCAAGCCAGCTCCTCTGATGTCACTGTAAAAATTGCACTTTTTGCCCAGAATTCATCACAAGTTATTCGGTGTGTACTCATTGTGGGCATGTGGGCATTTTTGATGCATAAGCAAGACTTTCACCCTCAGAACCGAAGTGTTTGATACAGGCCAACCAAGCTTTCCAAAGTAAGACTTGGCGTGTGTGTTTACACCGTCACAGCCTTCGGTGTGTTTTAAAATTCTCTGGAGAGCGTAGGACGGACGAGAGATCCAGATCAAGGGACAATATTAAATATGGATTGTGGTGTTTAAATAGCCCACGATGTTTATCAAATTTATGAAAACGTAAGGTCACATCACAGCCGTGATCAATAATGAGACTGAAATAGGATGGTTTTGAGAAGGAAACAGAACCAAAAACCATTTTACTAGGTCACAAAATGATCCAAACTTTTATTTCTATACTTTATGATTATGAGATCCTGCAGAAATGACAAAGCAGAGATGTTGATATTTAAACTGGGATTTACCTCTCCCCCTCAGAGTTTTATGTCCCAGTGATCTCTGTCTTCAAGCCCCCTTCTGCCCCTCTCTCTCTTTCTGTCTCTTTCTGTACACTTTTAAAAACATCTGTTTCACGTTCAATCTGTTACTCTTTGGAATAAGTTTAACATCAATGTGAAAAGGTTTATGCAGCATTCAGAACCAGATTGGTTTAGTTATTCAGGGAGGATTACTGCAGAAGTAAAAAGCTTTTAAGTCATAGCATATCCTCTTGTTGCCTTTTTCTTCTTCTGCTTTACAAGCTTCTCATAACAGCAGTCTTTCATACTGTCTCACATAACAGCTGTCATTTGGACTGCGCCGCATCCATGTCAGAGAGGAAGCAAGTAAAATATCACTATCACCTGTTTTATTTTTACAGACATGAGGCCAAGACATTTAGTTTAGATCATGCATTATTTAAAGTTCTGTACAGCCAGGAAACAAATATAATTTGTTGGGAAAAATGGTGTAATGTGCCTGCTCTCTAACTGGCAAATTGTTTGTGGCCAGCGAGTGCAAGGCTTGGACTCATATTACAGCGAGCATAAACATATGTCTGATGAGAAATTTAAAGGACATATTTTATTCCATGAATATAAAAAGGTTTATCAAAACATACCAGTTGCTAGTGGAACATTAGGATTTGTCCTGTTGGCAGGTTGCATGACTGCGTTGTAATTACATGGGAATGGGGGAGGGGTTTTAGTCTCAAATAAATATGTTTTCCAGCAGGATAGCAGACATAGGCATGTATCTGTGGCCTGAATAATTGAATGCGAAGAGAGAGCTATGTGGTCAACTGATTTATTGTAATGTGAATGAATTGTGATGTGCCCGTTGAGAATGTCTGAGCTGTGATTCGCCTGGACACGTTGGATGTCTAGGATGGTCTGATATATTGCAACCAGCCTTATCCACATGACTGGAAACTGGACCCTGAAACCCGCAGAGAGCAGAAACGAACGCAACCTTGGCACGTCGAGGAGTGAACAAATCCGAGGGCACAGTGGCATCGCAGTTGCACCACATTTCTTAGGCAGCAGCTTTTCTTACCCAGAAGGCTCCGTGGTCTGGTCCCAGTCCAAAGTGTTGCACAAACGCACTTTCTTCTCATTCACTCGCCTTGAGTTCTTGGGCTGGTGTTGATCATAATGCCAGGTTGACCTATTGTTTAATTTTGCAGGCATGTTTTCTGTCTGAATGTCGGTACTTCTGGCATAAAGGTATTTGACTTGGCAACTGGCAGAGCTTCTGCAATGTTTATTTGTTGTCATGTCAGAGTTACACAGAGTCAATTTAGCAGGCATTGGTCAGCTGTGTCAACTTGTGCATTGCGCGGGCAATGAATGGTTGTATTTCTTTACTGTACAAGTTTGGACGATAAAGAAACGCTTCAAGTTTTGAAAAGAGAGAGAATGAAAGAAGGAAAATAGGCTGGATTAAAAAATACATCCATCAGCTGAAATAACAGAACAAGAATGCAAATGAGAAGAATGTGCATATAAATGGAAATAAACTTTGGTTACGGGCAGAATGAACTATTTTTGACCACAGTAAGAATCCATATTTTAAAGAAAATAAACCCTAAAACACATTTCATACTATTAGAAAACAGCTACTGGCAGTGTACTTTGGTTTTCTGGGTAGAAGCTGTGGTTTAGTGGTGGATGTTTTTCTCTCTTTCTCTCTGCTCAGTGTGAATGGCTAATGTCAGGCGTTGCTGTCGGAGCGAGGCTATCTTTCCAGGCCTGTGGCAACATCTGATGATGCCAATTTCTCCATTACGAGCAGCCTTAGATAGACAATAATTAAATGCACTCACAGTGAACGGAGAAAAAAACCATGGATCGCCTCAAAGCGCCAAGCTCATCATCAGACTGGATTATGCAGCATTTATCAAGAATATTGATACGAGGATTGATTAAGTGGAACATTGTCATTACTGGTGTGAATTAACATCCATCATCCCTCAGTAGCTCTAAAATGAAATGGAGACATCGAACACACTGAGGCGTACAGCAGCGTGAGAGGAGCTTAGAGGTTGAAGGGGGTAAACAAGAGACAGCGAGAGAAAGCGAGAGTGAGAAGGGAGGCAGGTGTGAGTGAAAGGTGCTGAATAGATGTGAAGCGCGGGTGTCAGAGGGTGCTGTAGCTCCTGCGTCTGCAGCACAGGATCCCACATTGACTAGCAGTAACACCAGTCGGGTCGCCGGCCCCGGAACACAGATCATGTTTAGGATTTTCGTTGCGTAACCCGGAGTCCGTCTTTTTTATGCCGGGTTTGGATTTCGTGAATAGGTTTATAATTTATGCCTTGATGGTTACTAATGCCTGCGGTCTCGGGAGCTTTGTGTTGCACTTTAATTAGCCGTTATAAATGGTTTGGATAGCTCCGAGCATATCTGAGCATACCTGAGCATGGGGAGAAGTGGGACGGCGCTTGCAGCAACTTTTCACCAAAGGAGAGGTCACAGGACCACGTCTCGTCACTGAGAGAGTGGTCATGTGCTCTCGAGTAAATGAAAGCAAAATACAGCACGTTTAAAAGGTGAAACGCTATTTCTTAAATAATTAACTGAGACTAAGGAGCGTGACAGATTCTGTGAAAACGTCTGAAGAGTTGAAGTTATGGTTTTGATGCTTGTAAACAGTTTCTTCTCTTAGTAAGGAGCATTGACACTGATGTGATCATAAATGAAATATCTTGTTTGTTGTGAACAGTCTGCTTCAGTGTTAATTCCACATCTGGCCCACGGTTTAGTAGAATCTACAGTTAAATGCCAAATCTGGCCCGATGGTGAGTTCATGGAGCAGTAGGTTTGGGTGTCTTCAGATTCTGCGTGATAATTCACACTACACATCCTTCTCCTTGTCATTCGGCTTTATCTTTTTGAGAACATGCACCTTTTCTGTTTTTCTTCATAACCCGGTGAACCCGTAAACTCGTAAAGACTGCCGGGTTTAAAAGGAAATCACATCTTAGCACGCTAATCTGGTGCACCGCTGCAGAGCCGGTCAGCATTTGAATGAGGGCCTCTGAATCAGAGCAGGTTAAAGTGGTTCCATAAAGCTCAGTGCGCCGTTGTGCACTGAGGTGCGCACTGTGCCAACCCTCCACCGCGGGAGCAGAGCTTCAAACCCATCACTGCACTTCCTCCTCAATCTTCAGGAAATGGCCTGAGAGAGGAACAAAACAGCTTGGCTGGCTCATTATGTGAGCAGCCCCATTTAGTCATCATAGGAATGCTTCCTGTTGTGCCATCCACATAGTTTTAATCTGGCCCCAAAACTATTCAGGCATGAGTGCAAAATGGCTGTTAAGAACAATTTCTTTGGTCATTTACATGACTACTTCCTCCTACCAATTTATCGGCTGACTTCTTGCACTGTTTTCTTGTTCGTTCGCATCTGGACAACACTCCTCCCCCCCATTTAGTCACATGCAGTGTGTACCTATATGTGTGCACCACTCATATACAGAGATATATACAATAAACACAGAAATAAGTGGAGAAAAGATGTTTTGAGAAGATGCAAAGAAGGAAGTGTGTATGAATTAATTTCTCTCCTTAAAGAACCATTCACAACATTTGAAGCTGGCAGCCAAAAGGATCCTGATCCACAGTGGAAATGATATGTGTAAACTATGAAATGTGAATTTTTTAGTCAAGCTGTGTTTAATTTTGTATCATGATGAAGCGCATGAGAAACCTGCCTCTCCTTAACTGTCTCGTTGAATCATATGGATATAATTTCATCCATTTACGTTTTTCAGCTCTTTGCTGTGGTTGCCACAGGGCATTTGGAAGCGGGCAGATTAAATGCACATGTTCCTCTCATTTGCAGCCGAGCCGCTCTGCTGCACAGCCTCCCCTCCGAACAGATCCTGAAGTGTTGGTGGTTTTTCCTCGCTGGTCAGCCCAGAGAAAGACACCTTGTGATAAACCAGCTCATTCCCCTCTGCCAAATCTTTTTTTTTTTTTTTTTTTTTTTTTCTTCATAGTAATGATGTTATACAACCTGTTTTGCGCATTGGCACTTTATAACATGTTTCACTTGGCTGTGTTTTCATTTGCAGCCCTTCATCGTGTCTGTCAGGCTCTGCAGTAAAGAAGCCTGGGTGTATTAACGTAAAACTAATTACAGAAAAAATAAGTGGTGGTTGTTAAGCTGGTAGAGTATTTCTCTTTTATTGGAGCCTTAGAAGCTAAGTAATAGAGAATTTCATGGTAGTGAACAGTGGTATTTAGTTGTCCATCTTTAGTCAGAGGCAGGACTTCAGTTACTGCTCAGGCCCAGAGAGATGTATGCGGGTTTGAAGACTATCAAAGGAATCCCCCTCCATCTGTAGCAATATCAAAAAGAGCAAGGATGTCAGCAGAGAAAACCCTTAATGCTTAAATTTGGTAGGTGATGACCTCGGTGGGTATTCATTTTCCAAAGATGAACCTTTTCACCTCATCATGTTCTCCCATATTTGTCTTTTTTTACCGACATTTATCAAGAGTTAAATCAGATTTGTGTTATACATGTCAGCAGCCACATTTCCCCCCAGCACCCGTCCATAACGGCTCGTTTGTTCCCGCCGTCCGTAGCTCCTGTAGGTTACTAATGAGCTGCTGCATGTGAGCAGAGTCGTACACTGCCGCCTTTTACATCTGACACTGTTTGGCCTTTTCCCTGCCAGTCAGGAGTCATTTACCATGAAGGCCTCAGACTTGACGCACCTTTGCTGGTCCAAATACCGGGCCCGTAATCTGTCTGTTGTGATCGGCTGTCTGTCCACCCTTTTGACTCTCCTTCACTTGCTTCAGCCATGTCAGGACCATGCTGTCATCCCCAATGTTTACTGAGCTGCTGAGCCCCCCGACTCAAGACGGAGATGGTGCCAAATGGGGGTGTAACCCCTCCAGACTTGCCAGTGCCAATCCCGCTGTGTGGCGATCTTCTGGTTTTACCCTAGTTTTTAGAGAGAAAACCTAAACATGTTTAAGGCAATTCATGTGATTAGCACCATCTAAACTGTTTTCTTAGGTAATATCAAAGGTAAAATCAATCATCTATCCCAGGCCTCAGCCACCATCTCTGTTTTTACCAGTTTAAATTGTTTGTACTTTCTACACAATTTAGATTTCAGTCAACTCCTCATGGATGATGTAGGAGCCTACTGACAAACAGTATATGCGTCTTAACGTAAATATATTATTTTTAGTGGCTTTTATCATTATTATAGTTTTAACTTTAGTTTGGAAAAAAAACAACAAAAAAAAAACAAAACTGGCCCGGCTGACTTAGAAAGAAAAAAAAATAAACAAAATGAGACCACATATGCGCTCATGAGGACTGTTATTACACTTTTACATCCTTCAGCACCACTAGGATTGGTGTGTTGCACTTTATGCTGCAAATATTCAAAATGAACTTGACAGTCAGCGAACTCTCTGAAAGGAGTCATTTAAACCAGCAGATTGGCCACACTTGAATGTGTTTTCAGCAGGGTTTCTGGGTACCGGCCTGGCCTGGAGGTGGCAGTGCCTCTTGGTTTCCCAGCAGGCAGGAAAACCTCATGTTCAATCTGCTTCCAGAGTAATAATACGCTCGACACGATTAACACGCTTTCCTCCACGGACTCCTAACTGCAATTTAGCCACAAATTAGTATTGCGGTAAAGAAAGCAATGAAAGAGTGATTATTCACGTATACATAAATACACACATTTGGCACTGCAATAATGGCTCTGTTTGTTTTCTAGAATGAAATGCACGGCACCATATTCCTGCATGGACCGTGTCTGTCATGACTGTTATGGTAGTGACATTTTTAGTGAACTTTCCCACCACCCTCGTTGCTCTTTTTCCCATCTAAAACACTTAATTGGCATGACTCTTGAATCATACGCTTCGGCTATATCGCATTATGTAACGTTAACCATTTATCTCAGTAGTTTGGAAATATCCTGCGTGATATTTTTCCTCATCTTTCCACAATTTTCTGTTGCTGTCTATTGGAGCAGAGGGTATAAAGGTGTGATCACTTTGAACCTTTAATTTTTTAATTTTTTGAGTTTGCACCCAGCCTTATTCTTATATATTTACAGCTTATTGACTTGGCATACATTATGTAGAACTTTTGTTCATCAGGATAAGCTCTTAAATCAACACTTTACGTTGCTTTTTTTTTTTTTTTTGGGTGTTTGGGCCAATGTAAAATATCAAAATTAAATATTTTTTGTTGTAACAAAACAGCTATGATACCGGCAGCATCATTACCCTGCAGCATTTGAATGTGATTATAAAACCTCCAGCTCGCTTCGGAAGCACGGACAAACCCACATCTTATGTTCTGGTATGTTAAAGTTTGCTGATTTTTTTGGAACACAACTTAATCTATCAGTAGGTGACAGATGGTGAAAGCATCTGTCTGAATGTGGTGAGAGAAGGTTTTTGTGTCATCAGCTCAGAGCTTTTACAAACTTCATGAGGACCTGTATATTTCGTTGCCATAGTTGAACGGTAAAAACCCTCGTACTGAGTCACACCGACACATGCACAAACCCACAGATCAGCATGGTCACCCAAAACGGCTCTACCATGACAGGCTTGGGTTTCGTCTATATTAAATGGAGGCTCAGTGAATAGAAGGCCCTGCCTTTGCTGTTTGAGTGAATGAAGGAGACCAGGGATGAGAGCTGAGCCTAAATGTAGCTGAAGGCCCATTAGACGAATGCTGCCACTCTCTCCTTAGTCGTAACCTGACCTGTCGTTGCCGGGCCTCGGTAAAGGTCAGGGTACAATGGACGGGACAGACTGCAGGGTTTCTGTGAACAGTTGTAAATTAAGTTTTATTGAACTGAGATCAGCTTTCCCAAAATGAATCGCCTTACGTGGTAAAAAAAACAAAAACGGCATCTTTGAAATTTCGCTGACATTTAAGGTGAAACGCCAAGACTCATGTTTTGTCGTGTTTTGAGCAGACTGAATGCTTTGTTTGAAACTTTCTTCTCGATGCTATCGATGAGCCCTGTCACAAGCTCAAATCTCCATACGTCAATGCCCCGGTGATGCTGAATACCCAGGTGATGTAGCAGTTATCAGTAAACTCAACTGTGGGTCAGGCACCTTGTGCCTCCATACGCAGCACGTCCCCGCAAGGTTTCTCGACACGGACCGCCTCACTGACCGATCAGCCATTTTTTTCTGCTTATAGGAAGAAGAGGATATGCGAGAAGCATCATGAATGATTCACATGTTAGCAAATCTGTGGTGTTCATTGCCTGAGTGCTTGGGATCAAATGAGCCAAGCTGGGTCAGATATGAGCTTGTTTTCACTCAGTGTCACTTGTCAGTCTAACGCACTATTCACAGCTGAACACTTATATCGTGCTATGCATTACAGCCCATTAACCGGTGCTGCGCTGTATGGCACACTCCAGTTTTCCCCTGCAATTAAGATGACAACCTTGAGCCGCGGGTGTGCTCTCAAGCATCTGTGTCTTTTTCGAGTACGTAGCTACAACAAAGGTTCTGGATTGACAGTGTAATTCAGAGTCATGGGGAAAAAAAATGTTCACAATTACACCTCCTGGGTTCTCAAGCATGTCATTTTTTATTGAGAATAGGGTGAACGCAGATGCGGTGTGGAGTGAGCTGCGTCTCTGTAAGTTTGTATGGGACGGAGACATCACATGCAGCAACGGCAGGTGACACGGGTGAACTCTCAGTGGACAGCATGGACAAACCTTACAGCCAACATCTCAACATCTGGGAAGCAGAGGTAGTCCTTAACAGCAGCGGTTCTCAACCGGTCCAGCTTGGGGACTCACCATCACCCTTTCATGACAAGCTGCGACCCTAATTGAGGAGAATTCTCAAATTTAGTTCAGTTTAAACTTCAGATTGTACAGAATTAATTGATTTCATGCACAAATATGAAATAAAAAAGAGAAACAACTGAGAAAAACTTCCAAAAAGAGAATTAATTTACCTGAAGAAAAGGGCCCCGACCGACTGAATCTGCCTGTCTCCTGTTCCACATCACTTCTTTAACTTTACTATTTTTGGGATCTCATTTGGGTCATTAGTTGGTCAGTGGAAAGTTCAGTCAGCACACTGCAACATGTGAGAAACTTTTAGTTGTCATGGTTACACATCACAGCAAATGTATATAAGTGCCAGAAACCAGCATCAAATCCGAAGCAGCATCTATGTTTTAAAATGTTTTAAAATTCATAGGTTTAACAACAAGCAAATCCAGTGAAAGACACAGATCTTTTGCACGAGTGGAATTGTTGCCCCTTAAATGGGACACACATCAATATACAGAACCAGCATTGTATCCTAATGTACCAGCTTTGCACTGATGTATTTCTGTTCTCCTCTTCGCATGCTCGAGAGAGGGAGTTTATTTCTCCTGAGTGGTCCTGCATACACCTGTCAGGAAGAGGTTGTGTTTATGCAGGAAACAGTGTAAGCCGTCTTCCCTCATTCCACAGTTCGAGGGCTGCAACAAAGCGTTTTCACGTCTGGAGAACCTGAAGATCCACCTGAGGAGCCACACGGGCGAGAAGCCATACCTGTGCCAGCACCCGGGCTGCCAGAAAGCTTTCAGCAACTCCAGCGACCGAGCCAAGCATCAGCGCACTCACCTGGACACGGTCAGAAACGAAGTCTCTGCTTTCTCACCTGTCAGTGTTTCACACAAGCAGATTGATGTTTCAGTGGCTTAACATGTTTTTGTTGTTGTTTTTTTTTATTATTATTATCTTACTATTAAAATGTTCACATTTGTCATATTTGGGCCACCTTACTTACAAGTGAAATCCAATCTGAAATAAGGCTAAACTGATTAATTCGAATTAGTTTTCAAGTAATCATAAGTTGCTGTTTTGCACTCAAACTGAGCTGGCATCCAAAGTTTCCCTATTTTCACAGCTTGACAGTGTTGGAGCTTCATTTGAAGGAAGTGGCATTGTCACTTTCTCTGCTCTGGCAGTGACGTGTCACAGATCCTTTAAATATCAGCGCCACGACTCCCGGTTGCCGTTTGCGCTGTAACGGAGTCGGATTTGGGGCTGCGAGCTCAGACAGAGCTCTGCCTGTTTGTCTGACCCGTGGAAGAGGAAGGAAAGGTTGAGTCAGCCACTGCTGCCACTCATCCCGTTGCAGTAACCTCACAGATTTACCACCCACTTTATCACCAAACCCGCGCCAACACATCCATGGAGCATATGAGTTGTTTTGCTCAAATGATGTGCCTAATTCAGTTGTTTGTTTCCTTTACCTTATATAATAATGCTACTAAATACTTAATCCAAATCATTGAAAAATATGCACTGACCTGCTTTAAATCAGCCATCCAAACCAACTACTGGATCAGATTTTGAATGAGTCTTACAAAGGTTGCATGCAAAGGAATTATATCAAAATTTTAACCAGATGTTTACATGAGGCCAAATTTAGTTATACGTTTTTGCTATGCTGAGCTGTATCCAGTCAAGTTAAGTGACATTAATTCAGTTTATCTACCCTAAAATCTAATTTTTATTAGGGCTGAACTGTCTGAATTACACACAACCCTCATTTCGGGAAATGAAAAATTCCACAAAATGAAAAAAGAAAAGAAAAAAATAGACACGACTCCAGGATGGCCAGACAGGTTCCATATGTCAAGCTTAATCTCTAATACGGAAAAAAATTCAGAATAATTACTGAATGATTCGATTTAAAAGTGATGGGAATAAGGCAAAAACATGTTGGTTTTTTTTTCCTCTTGAGCTATTTTGTGAGCCTTAAAAAGGAAACAGATTGCTCTTTTTCATTTTAAATGGAGGTTTACAAAAGCACCATCTTTGTTGTGAAGTGTTTCATTGTGGTCAGAAAAGGACAGAAACATTGATTTGAGCTGGAAAATTGCAGCACAAAAGAAATTAGTGCGG
Source organism: Xenentodon cancila (assembly GCA_014839995.1). Classification (NCBI taxonomy): domain Eukaryota; kingdom Metazoa; phylum Chordata; class Actinopteri; order Beloniformes; family Belonidae; genus Xenentodon; species Xenentodon cancila. The sequence goes on from CM026206.1 coordinate 17,535,054, forward strand.
TTTAAGCTTAAATTCTCTTTCATCCACTAAGTCGCATTCAAAAAAGTAGCCGAAGAAATCCATGTCAGCAGTGTTTTTATTATATTTATACTATTTTAATTGTTTCTGTATTTGTTATTGTGAAACCTGTTGTGAATTTTCATCAAAGTAGAAACACGAATGCAGAATTTTATTGTAACGTCGGCTGAGGATTTTGCGCCGCAGCTCACAGTTTCCACAGTAGGCCAAACGATACAGCTTATTGGGGACCCCGATGCTTATGGCTTCACATTAACACCCTCCTTCGGTCTTCACCGTTCCTGCCAAACCTTCAGCCCTGCCAGAAACACTTCATGTCCAAGCTTTAATAATACTTACTTTACACTGAAGTTGTACTGGAGGTCTTTTTTGTTTTTTGTTTTTTTCATTCCAACTGAAGACTTGTTTTGGTATTTGATTTGGCGCAGGTGAAAAGCATTTTTAGAGAGAGAAATTCTTAAAAGGCAAAAGCTAATTACAACAATTGTCCCATTACACATTATTAGACCATTTTTACTGCAGTAAACAACAACAACAAAAAATGATAAACTCGCAGTAAGCTGAGTTCCCAGTTTGAATATGAATATATATAATATATAATATAATATATCATCTCCTTTCCCCTTCGGGCTGCCGGTATGTCAAAACATACGCTGACATGTAAACTAATGTTCATTACAGCTTTGATTGACAACTTTTATCAATAAAAATTGTACCTAGACATTTCCAAGTGTGCAACAAGCAAGTGTCCTTACTCATTTTTGTACTCAATAAAGCATTTCAGCTCCATCTATGTATGAATACATCATTAATGATACGCTATCAGTGCAATAAAGAGACTAAAGGGTCAAATCTGTTTAAAATTTTGAATGTCACAGATTTTTGCCTGTTAAAATATTCTTCATCTGATTGTCTTTTCTTTTCGTTCTTTTTCTTCTCTTCCTTTCTACTTCAATATTATGTGTCTATCCCAGCTGAAAGGTAGGCCTTCAACTTTGTCTTTACACTAACAAGTTTCATATTTATCAGGTCTTTATTAAGCTCCTTACTCTCACGTTCTTTTTCTTTCGTCATCTTTAACAGCGCTCCTTTTCCCCCCATATCTCTGTTCCTGTTAGAGTAGTGAGTTTAAATGCATCAAAAATGTGAAATACTTTCTTGTCCTCAGAAACCGTATGCGTGTCAGATCTCCGGATGTACCAAGCGCTACACAGATCCCAGTTCTCTACGCAAACATGTCAAGATCCATTCAGCCAAAGAGCAACAGGTGCATAGAAAGGTAAGAGGCCGCGTTAAACCGCATTACAGGAGAAATTAGTAACGTAGACCCTAGTGATGTATCAAAAAAGGTGTACTTCCTCAAATGACCTTCAAACATAGACCTGACTGTGTAAATTGTAAAAAAAAGAAGGTCTGGTGCAGGTTCCCCTCAAAACCGTGACAAACATCGCACCATTAAGAAATCCCTTACCCTACGTTTAATTAGCTGAACATAAAGGCTACAATACAATAAAAGACCATAATTCATGTTTATTTTCACATTCAAAACGTTAGTTGTAGTAAGTTTGACGTTCATGTTGGCCTTTTAGCATCAGATGGAACAAAAGTCACAGCAGAAGAAAGCTGGAAAAGCTCAAACCCGGATCGAACGGATGTTTGTTAGACATTTCACACTTTGGCAAACATGCCAAGTGTGAAAATGCCATCCCATTCATGGTCTGTGGATTTAGTTGTTTGTTTTCTTTCTTTGCCTCTTTGTTATAGTTTTTGATCTTTTCCTTTTCCTTGTTTAACATTTTAACTTTAATTCCATTTTAAGTTTTATTTTAAAACTATCCTTTCCTCGTGTGTTCTGTTGAATGTTCTGCTGAATTTTGCTCCGTGCCTTTGTTTCACAGCAGGTTTCAGTTATTGACTGCCACACACCTGCAACGTATAATTTATCACCTCCCTCAATATGCACACAACAGAACTACATTTCTTTTATTCAGTGGTAGATCCTTGGATTTGTTTTTCTTAACATTATTCTTTTGCCAAGTTTTGATTTATTCCTGCTGTGGTCCGGTCTTAGTTTTGGATTTGTGCTTTGGACTCCCTGCCTCTTTTGGAGGTCCAAAACTTGTACTTTTTGTTATTAATTGATTGATTTTCTTCACCTGCCTTCTTCCTGGTTTGGATCTGTGTGTCGGTCCTCCGGTGTACACGGCGTGACAGCAAACACATAAACTTGGATTTGCCTGTGTAGATTACAACAGACAGAGAAGTTGCAAAATTTTCCCATTTTAGTCCAAAAAATTAATTAGACTGGAGCTCGCTTATTAGTTTTGCAGACTTTAATTGTGCAACCATTGTAACATTTAGACCCTTCTGTGTCAGGTTGTTTTATAATTTATGTTTCTGACTCATGTTAAAATCGATGCCATTCGTTTTGTAATTAAACATACATTTCAACGACAGCAGAAACAAATAATTTTTGTATAATCTTTGTATTTTTTTCAAAAAAAAAAAAAAAAACATAAATAATATCATAGAGCTACTAATGGTACTGAGATGATTCTCACTAGACAGAACTAGGAAATGTCCAAATGTTATTTTTGGTTTGTTTGTTTGTTTGTTTGTTTGTTTTCCTGAGATGCTCCCTACTACTTATTTCACTTCTGGACGTTGTAGTCTCCTTCTGGTTTTGGACAGCTTTACACCTCAAATTCTCTCCACCTCGGGACTTTCCTTTCATTTGGACCTACACCATCAGCTTTGAGAACCTATAATGACAGGTTTACACCTTGAAGAAGGAGCTCTGACAGGAAAAAAAGAAGAGAACCAGACTTCAATGAAGAGTGGCACAATATATGTCAACATTGTTCTGTAAAACGGTTATTTTTGTTTTATCGTTAAAAGGTTGACAAAATATGAATATAACCAAGTCTGTAACATAAGACTGAAAGACTGCTGCCACCTCCTTAACTGCTTTATATTTTTTCTTGAGCAGCCCTCAGATATAACCATAACTTGTAGTTGTACTGACGATTTAAGTGAACAGGACAACAAAGTACACAAAAAGACTAGTTTATATAATCTGTCCGATGTGCATTATCAATGGGGCTTGTTTGTGGAGTTTTGGGGCTCTGAACAAGGTGTGGGGGGTGGGGGGTATCTTTGATAATCATTTCAACAGCAATAAATCAGGTTTGAGCACATTTCATCATGCTCATGGTCAAAAGCCCTTTCTCTTCATGACTGGAAGTGGGTAAATAACAGAGAGAAAGGGCTCATTGTTGTGTGAAGGGCTGGATAGTGGCAGGCTGGATGATGTGTTCCTTTGCTTGGCGTTGTAAAGGGAAACACATGTGTGCTTGTAGCATTGTTAATAAGCTGTAGTGCAGAATACCCCAGTGGCCAGATGTTATGGACAAATGTCAAACAAACGCTCTTACTCCACTCTTGGAGTTGGCCCAGAAAAGAAAACTGTTAAGTGTAGCTGTGGAGAAAATACAGCCTCAATTACATGAGATGTAAAAGGTTCTCTGGGAGAATCTGTATGCTTACATTAAATATGCAGTATCTTAATATGAAATCACACGCAGGTGATACCGGCTCTAAAACTGTTCAGTTCAGTTTTGTTTGTTATTTGAGTGGCACCAACTTCAATTTCAGATAAAGGGATCTGCCCACTTGGCCCATCGCTGCTGATGGTGATACTCAGAATGTAGTGTTGGTGTCTTGATGTTAAAGATTTAAACATGACTTGATTTTAAAAGTGACAGGGCTGAGTTTGCGGATGGCCGGACAGATCAGGAGAGGATGGAAAACAAGAAGCCTGGTAATTCCATTGTTCTTGTCATGAGTCTCAGTAAATCATATTTAACTTGACTCCTAGTAATGCTACCTAGTTATCATGCCTGTCAGCATGATAAAGTTATTATTACGGTTACGGCTTATATTTTTAACTGACGTGTGTAACAGTTACAGTAGTGCCGGTATGATTACTAAGACACATTAATCTGATTTTCATTTTTTTATCCACAATTATATTTCCTGTTGAATTTAAATTGAGCAGTAATTATTTCTAAGTCGGTACATATTTGGATGTCTAGAGACTACCATTTAAAAATATAACACAACAATCTCTTTTTTTTTTATGGCCTGAAAGTAGTTACTTCTGTAAGCGACCGTGATTTCCACAGACCCAAATTAGACTGCAGTTATCTGACCTCGCCATCTTTCTATGTACCCAGATTCACATAATTCTAGTTTGTTGTATCTCAGAAGTGGGGAATGCAATGCTGTGACAAAGATTTCAAAATAAGCACAACCCAGAGGAGCTGAGGTAGTCAGGGGGGGTCCCACCGCTTCCTGAAACCGGCTGTTATAAAAGGAGACGTGGTTGAAAAGCGTGCTTTTGTCTTTTATGCGTGTTTTGACAAAGCATCAGCTGTTGTGCAGATCCACCAGGCAGATGTCTAATTTCACAACTTGAGACAGTTTTCCTTTCGCCTACATTATTTGTTGTTGTTTTGTTTTTATTTTTCTTAATCATGTTAATAGAATTTCCATCTGAAATGTGTCTAAAATGTGGGAAGTAATCCCAGAGGCTCAGAGTTGGTTACTAATTACTTTTTAACATTAACATCATCATCAAATTATAACGATAAGAGAAAACATTAAAAAACCCACCTAGACTCTAACCTGCGAAAACAAACAAACTGAAGTTATGTTGTTTTTTTTTGTTTTTTTATTCCTACTGTTGTAAACATTTATTTACTATTTTGTGTTATGCCTATCAGCTCGGGCCCTGCCCTCACCTCGAGCAGGACGTCCTCAGCGACTGTCTGTCCATGCAGCAACTCCAGAGCTCCGCCTCCTCTCAGCACCTCTACAACGGCAAGGACGGTCGTTCACCTGCGCTTGGTCCAGACATCTTCACAGGTGCACACAAGATGCTGGGCAACAGCCTGACAGTGTAACGTCTTCCCCTCGTGAAGGCCTTAAGTAATTGAATACTAATGTCAAGTAAACCACTCACTGGTCAGTACTAACACTTTAACAAAACATGTTAATGAAGAAATCAAAGTCAAACAAACTCAAGAGACTCACGTGAAGCCGCATTACTGTATGTGTGCTAGACAACAGGTGTGTAAAACGTGCTAAAAGACTGAGAACAACATTGTACTAAATTGTAGCGTTAAGCTGTTAAAAGTTCTCATTGTCTTTCTGTTCGGGAGTAAAACTTTGGCTCCGTGATGCAGGAGCGTATTTAAAGCCAACAAAAGCTGGCCCCACCCCAAACACTTTGAGGATGTACTGACCAACTCTAATATATTAACTTCAAACTAAACAATCGTGCCATCTAGTTGGAGTAATGTTCCGTCTTCAACACAGAAATCTTCCACGGATCCCATACTTTGAAGAACTTGTGTAGCTTACTTAAACTGAAGAGGAAATTGGACTGGGGTTGGGAATTGGTGGATTGAAGTGACACATAAACTATCTCAAACCATTCAGGGACCATATACATCTATATTTAGAGAGTTAGATATTGTGGATTAATCTTGTGACCAGCCAGTGCTGCACAGTTGAGTTTAGAGGGCTGTGGACCTACTTAGATACCTGAAGCAGAGGAATAACCAAGTCTGAGGGTGCTTGTTTTTATGCAGGAGGATCAACTCTCTCGCCTTATTTATGATCTGCTAGTTTTACAAACCTTCCAAAGGGTGCTAAGAGCAATGCAAAAACCCCTGTGACAGTTTATGCCAGATGCATGGACTCAACTTTTTCCACTAGGATGCTCAGCAAGCAGGCATCTCAGTTTCATCACATCATGGCATGAATAAACTGCATCATTTGTTAACTGCAGCTCAATTCTGATGTGCTGCCTGTATGTGATTCATATTGGATTTTTCAATGACAGTCTGAATGCTGCAAATTGGATTTCTTTTTTAAATCCGAGCCAGGCCACTTTCTCATGTGGTCCTTAATCGGATATGGATCGGATGTCACAGCGACCACAGTCAGAACGGTCACGTCGCACTTTGACGTCACAGGAGATGAGTGTTTTGTCTGGAACGTCTGGAAGAGAGGCGCTGACAGATATATTCAAAAGTCTTCCTCGACATCCTGACATTATGGATGACCTCTGTGTCAGTGAAGAGCCTCACGTCGCGATTTTCTCAATCTCTTTCTTACGTCATCACCACTTTGTTGGTTCCGACTGTGCAAGTACTTCCAAATTGCTAGACAAACACGTGCAGCATCCATATTTACTTCTGCAAACACCACGCACTATGTAAAGTCCTGTTTTCCTTTGGGCTGTGCATGTCCCTTCAGGGCCGCGTACCGTTCACACAGCATGGAGGTCGCATTAAAATAATGATGAGACCGACCACGCAAAAAAAATCTGATTTTACTAAAAAAAAAACAAAAAAAAAGGATTTTGAGGATTAAGACCTGCAGTGTGAACGTAGCCTCAGTCCACAGCTGGAGGGTAACTGAAATATTAAATATTAAACCCTAACCTCCCATTCTTTGTCAAAATTGCAGGTATTAACCTCACATTTTGGTACAGGTGCTAAGTTTGTGACTGTGCATAGCAGAGTTAAATGAACTCTTATGTAAGTGCAGCTTCAAAATAAGTTTACAGGCTGAAGCTTCTCAAAGAAGCTGGTTTCCGTAGCTGAGTGGAGTTTCTGGGAAAATCCAAAACGCTATCATCTTCCTGTCTGCCGTAAACCACGCCACCGTTTTCCCAGGAGGCTTTGCACTCACAGCATAAAGAATTGCAAAATTCCGCTGAGGTTTGTAGGGAACTAATCTAAACGTCATTGTCGTATGGCCACAAGGCCGGTTCATCAAAATTCACTTTCCGATGACAATTTCTCCATTACAACTTTAATGAGCTGCTTGAGGCTTGAACGCAGCACGATAGCATGACAGCAGTGGGAGCCCCAACCAGTTGAACTATTTAAAATGTGTTTACAAAGACTGCGTCTCCAAATATTGATGGCCAGGGAATATTTGTTCTGAAACAGTAAAGCAGGCCAGCGAGTGAGGTCTGAGCGCCAGAGATCCCACTACCTGGCCAAGCAATCACCGAGTCATTGGTGGTAATCAAGGACCAACATTCCTGCAGATGGATTGTAATTTTATGCTCTCAGGAAGTGAAAATCATACCCATGGTGCCGTTGGTCAAACATAAACAATGTATGCTGCATAACTTACCTTTAACTGCTTATGCACATTTCATGTTAACAGATTAGCTGTTTGACTTTTTTTATAGAGGAAGTGTTACCATCTCGTGCTTTTGTTTGGTTTTGCAATTAGTTATGGTCATGTTAACCTGTCTGCTTGTCATGCAAAGACTGGAAAAACCTACAAACAGAGCATTTTATTCATCACATGTGGTCTTTTCACTGTCATTTTTCTCTTTGATGAATTTGGCCGCCAGTAAAAGGGAGCGCCGCACTGGACTGGGAACGGGAGAGTCGGACTGAATGATAACAATCAGAAAGACAAGAAAGATGCCCCGCGGCTTCTGTTTATGGACACATCTACCCCTGTTTTCTGCCAGTTCTTCATCCAGGCTCCCTGTCGCTCTGTTATTCTTGGTCATTGACAACAGTGAGCTCTCAACTTGCGTTCGAATGCATAATGGGGCCTCTAAGTCTCTGCCTCCCCCCATCTCTCACTGGGGTTTTTTTTTTTTTCTTGTGTTCTTGTTTAAATGGTTTATAGTCCCCAAGGAGCTCACGCAAAAGCCAACACCAATGAAATTAAAAGGGTTGTCTGTTTTTAAACTCCAGAAAAGACACTGCAGGTTGGAATTCAGGTTCATGACTTACAGGATATTAGTTTTTTGGGTTTTTTTTTTTTTTTTTTTTTTTTTTTTTTTTAGGATGCATGAAATAAAAGGGGAAAAGTGAGCTGGCATGCCATCATTAACACTTTGTAGCGCAGAAAATGAGTCATGCTTCCAGTCAGAGTTTGTTTTCCTGGTTCCTGGTTATAAGTCTGTTCTCATTTACATGGTTGCTGCAAGACTTACAAGAAACCACTCACTGTTTTATAGCACATAATTAGAGTGTCCCCCGATTAACCAGAGGAAGGACTGATCAGAGTTCTGTCACGGAGGTTTCTTACGATCCTGCTATTTTGCTGAAGGGCTGATAAAGTTCTCTTTCTCATACAAAAAGAAGCGATTCAGAACATTCTCATTTACCATGCATAAAATCCACAACTCAGAATGTAAAACGTGGCATCACAATTTACAGATCCTCTCTTTTGTCCCCCCAAAAGCAACTAATGATAAAATTGAGACAATCACAGCTATTATTTGTCAACGGTCTTGCTGGTTTGGTAGCAGATGTTGGGGCTAAAGGGGAAAACATTTAAGGTCTGTGATTGATGATTTGGGTGTAATGAATCAAGCTTGTAACCATTTCAGAGCGGTGTCAGATCAGGCATGCTTCCACTTGAGAACAGCTGGGCCTGGAAACTGCAGAAACGGGAGCACCAATCTTTACTCTACCTTTCATCTCCTCCGGTCTCTGCTCTTGTCGCTGGTTAACTGCCTCAGACGGTCGGTGCACCGCTGTCCTCATGGATGCACAGGAGGAAGCCCACAAACAGCAGAGCAAAGATATGGTACATTTGCTGTGCTGCAAGCGGTGATCAAGCTGAGTCTCTCCTAACAAGATCTGGTGCCAGCAGCGTCACGTTCTTGACTGAACAAGCCTCTGTAGAAGTTGATGGAATTTTACTCAGAAAAATTGGATGATATTTATAGAGTAAAATATCCAAGTAAATCTCACCAGTCCCGTAGACATAGAGCAATTTTTCATAAAATACGCTAAAGTGGAAAATGGCCAACTTTTGCTGGTTCCAGCTTCTCCCTTTTTCCTTTAAAGAGCACACTTTTGGTTTTAAAACTACTGGTTGAACTGTCCCCTGCCTTTCGCCTGATATGCGTCGGGATAGGCTCCGACAGACCCCCGTGACCCGGAAACGGATAAAGCGGGTATAGATAATGGATGGATGGATGGATGGATGGTTGAACTGTGAGATTATTAAACTTTGTAACAAGCATTTTAATCATATATAAATTATATATATATATATATATATATATATATATATATATATATATATATATATATATATATATATATATATATATATATAGTGGCAGAGTATTTAATCTGTATTTCAAGTTTGCTGATTGAAATAGTCAAAATAGAAAAAATAAATAAAATTCACATATTTTGAAATGACCAAAATGTGAAACATTATTTTCATAATTTTCATTATACTATCAACACTTTTATTTATATATTTTATCAGCGTTAACTCATATACTTTTATTATCTGTTTGTGTTCATTTTAAATAACCCACTGTTCATATTAGTTTGTTTTTTAAAATCTCATTTATTTATGTGTAATAAGAACAGGACAAACTGGGCCGATCTCCGTGGCAGCACAATGTACCCTAAATTACAAACAGCGCAAACAAAGAGAATTTTATTTCACAAAGCTCTCTGGTTGGATGAAGGTTGTCAAAACAAACTCTCGTTGCCATGAAATAGCTTGTAATTTGCTCAAAGGCAAGCTTGAGCGCAGGATTTTTTTAGTTTATTTGGCACATTTACTGAATTAGCTTTGTTTGTCTTTCAGGCCTGTATGCTGGCTCCAGCACCCCCCATCACACCGCCCCAGTGGAGCTCCTGTCCCCCAACCCCGCCTCTGTCCCTGACCTGCCTTCCCGGCAACACCGACTGGACCGGGACCTCGTCAGCCCTCATCACCTGTCCCCGCTGACTGGCATGGACGGCGCTAGGGATGGGTGAGTTCACCGTGGATGTGAAACACATTCTGATGCAGAAATGCACCACAATACCAATGTGAAGTTATAAATATGTGAACAAGGTAGGAAATATAAACTTACATTTGTGAAAGAAGCGCTTTTTCTGATTAATGAGTGGAAGATCCAATGACCAACCATGTAAGACTTTGTCACAGTCTTGTTAATAAAAATAAAATAATCTTAAGGTAGTAAGGTAAAGTCATCCCTTAAAATGAACAAGAGTAACAGCTTCATCAAAAAGAGACCCCGACACCTCGTTTCCACTCAAGTGCTCATGCTCACAGGGTCAGATAATCTACTTTTACTGCATGAGAGACATAAACATAGTCAACATAAAAGTCGATATTTATGTTGTAAATTTCCAGGCAAACACAGAAAAGATCAACAACATTTTATGAATAACAAACTCTCCCTGTTTGTTAAGCCTATCTCTGATACTTAACTCACACTTTTCCCTCTGTTTCCATTGTTTTCCATCTATTTCTCATCCTGAATCCAGACTGGACCCTCTTAGATCATGTTAGGCCGAGTCTCGTGGTCCTGCTGAGAAACCTATTTGGTTTTCCTCACTGGAAACAAGATCAACTTCTTGACCTCTGAAACGTCCCTTGTGGAAAGAGGGCAGTGCTGGTCACTGTACGGTCAACGTGACACAAGACCAGCTCTGTTTTTGGTGGGGGGGGCATGATTCACGCTTGCTATTAAACTATCAAAGCCCTTCGATCGCACAATCTGTTTTATCCTCGGCAGATTCGTTTTAATATGGTAAAACTCTGCCAAACAGTGCATATTGTTCTAATCCACTTAGGTATTTATGTTTTATGGATGTTCAATTACTGCTCTGGATCAGTCACATGACAAATAAAAACAACAAACTGTATTAATTATACCATCTGAAAAGATGATGAGTCTTGCTGATAATTGTGAAAACAAGAACACACGGAGATGGTTTAAAAAAACAAAAACAAAAAAAAAAACAGCCAGTTAAACATTTTATTTAGTTTGCCAGTGTTCCTACATATTTTGTAAATTATCAACAGGACACTAAGAAAACAGATACATTTAAATTAGAAACCAACTCTTTTAATAGACGAGATACAAAACCTGCTGCAACTGTGCAACTGTGGTGCTCAAGGACACCTCAGCAGCTCTTGTCTTGCATCTGTTTTTTTTTTTTTTTTTTTTTCCTGTAAGTGTGTGACGCACAGCATGTTTCCCATTAGCGCAGATGATTTCCCCAGAGAGCCCGCTGAGCTGAGTTACAGAGCCCGAGTGTCGTCAGGAGGCTCAGTGCGTACCGTACAAAGCAATGTGTCTAAAACCAGGGGAGGTAGAGAGTGAAAACAGCATTTTACAGTTTAATAACATTGGGAAAGAGCGGATGGGATCGAGCATCATAAACTGCGTGTCACAAAAGCGATTGTGTCACATAAGCATGCTTTCTTTCAACTCAGTGGTAAGGTCTTTGGGTGTCTGTGTGTACATGGGAGAGGATACAGCTTAGGTGTAGACTAGAGGTAGGTTTGATGGTTTTCTTGCTGAAAGAGCTGCATGTACGTTTGTACTCCTGCGTCTCTGTGGGTGGGGAGTGAGTACACTTATAGTGGTGCAGGAAACACACACGATTGCTTGTGACTGTGAGGTACAGCAGACTGCTCGACATCCAGCGCAAACACTGTGACAATGTAAACGTCCCGGGGTCCCCTCAGAAACGTTGGGGCAGCCCGGAAGCGTCTGGAAGGTGGCGTGTTGTTCCAAGCCCTGAAAGCAGGAAAGGAACGATGTCAAAATTACCTCGTGGTTTCTGCGCCACCTTTCTCAACAGCACGCACAATTACCAGTGCGAGGACGGACATGGAAAGGAACTGAGCAGGATTTGAGACATGGGTCTGTTGCTTTGCGTTCTCGATGAGGAACATGAAATCATGGCGAACATGTTCTTGTGTGGTCACAGTGTGGTGAGAATCTCCTTCTGCCTTACACATGCAACCTAAATCCCCCAATAAGTAATCTCCCTCATTCATCTACAACTTTGCTTTCCCACCTTAAGCTCGTATGTAGTTGTGACGTGCTGACAACACGCCATTAAAGTTGCAGCAATTTCCAAATGTACAGATTTGATCAAATCAAGATGTTTTACCCAAAAGGAGCACACACACACACACACACACACACACACACACACACACACACACACACACACACACACTCAGCGCGATACTGAAGCATTCTTATCTCCCCATCAGTATAGATTGAAGGTGGGGTGAAGAGTCGAGAAAGCAAGCAAGGGAGACCTGCACGCAGCCAAGCATAAAACGTCTACTTACGTTGGATGCAGACGGAGCATTTGATTTACATGCTTTAAAGCCTCAAGTATTCGGGCTCCTGCCAAAGTCAATATCAGCGCCGCACTTGTTTTTCCCAAACGGTTTAGCGGGACATTAAACATTTTGACTAAATTATCAAACTAACCTGCCTCTAGTGTGGCAGCCTCTGACCTCATAGCTAAATGTATTTGCTTTGGCTCAATTGGGCCATTTAGACTCTTTTTACTTTGTAAATACAAGCGTCATTTTTCTGAAGCTAATATTAAGATACACCGGTTGAAATACATTTGGCAATCGCTGTGGCACGAGTGTGTGTGCGTGTGTGTGTGTGTGTGTGTGTGTGTGTGTGTGTGTGTGTGTGTGTGTGTGTGTGTGTGTAGGGCCCTGTCATTGAGGCAGCTGCTCAACCACGGCGGCCTGTGCTCGCAGACAGAGATGGGTGGTAAATGTTGTCATTCACTGCTTCGGCTATATGCGGTTATATAATTGCAGAGGGGGAAGGCTACCGCCTTCACCTGTGTATTGATATTAGAGCCCCTCTGCAAATATTAGTCTGAGGTGGTTTGATACCTCAACAGTGATTGACGCAGGCTAATTGAATTAGAGTGGCAGCACAGAGCCGCATTAAGAGTTCCTGTTCTGAAGGGGGACCTTCAGAACAGGAACTCTTAATGCGGCTCGTAACTCTACACTGTCCTTATTCTAGTCATTATCTTTCTGCAGTGATCCTGGAAAATACGTTTCGCTCTTACAAACCAAACATAAACTGCTTTAAGGTAGTTGGGCCTGGCAGCATGTGGTCAGTCTCTCATTTTGTGGTCCTCAGCCCTCAGACTTCATTAACCACACAAACGGTTAACTCAGACGTTTTACTGACAGACTTCCTCCACAGAGGGTTGTGATTAAGGATGGGTCCGTTGTGTTTGGGGCAGTTATCTATCTGGGACAAAAAAAAAAAAAAAAACCCTGAGCCCTGGCTCTGCTCAAACGCACTGGGCCCTGCGGGGCTGGCTTAGCCTTAGCTCGGCTTTAGCCAGGATGCCGTTGTCTGTCTCTCAAGCACAATTTTAGCTCGCTAACCAGAAGCAGAAGCGTTCCCACCGAACTGCGCCAAAAGAAGCCCCTGTCATCCATCAAAAGGGCTTAAAGGTTGGCTACAAAGGAGGGGGAGACGAGAGGGGAGGCGGGGGGCGTGTGTGCAGATCGCGGGGTCTGTGGAGGACAGAGTCTGATCCTCGGTCCCATGTGGGACAGTTAGCTGCAGGTGAAGGAAGATGAACGAGGAGCAGAGCAGCGCTGTCCATGAATCTTCATGCGTCCTTCCATCCCACCATGCCTCCATCCATGCACAGAGCCAGAACTTCATGGCTAGTTTCTGTTTAATAAGATATTTCGTGATGTTCCTGGGTAACAGTTGCGGGCCAGCAGCGATGACGTCCGCGCTCGCATACCTGAATACAAGTTCAATTTGCGCGGACCTCATCTGGCTTCGCGGCAGCTTCAAACAGTCCACGTTTCTCGCTGAAGCGTTTCGAAAGGTAGCTGTTTTTTCATGAACCCCATCTCATTTCCAGGATCACAAAGCCGTCTATATTTCTCCCGATCATCTGAAGTTTCGTTTAAATTTTCCTGGTACGACTGCGGCGGCTGAGATCGGCGGGTCAACGGTCAAATAGCTCCATCATCACAGCCAGACAGGAGTGGGTGGGTCGCCTGGAAAAAGTCGTACAGGATGGTCAGCGAGGATGAATTTCAGGCGACGGATTAATGTGGCGTATGAAAGATTCCCCTCATACCTTGAGCTTGAGTAGCCGGTAGGCGAGATACTGGAGCGAGCAGGACCAGGGGGCAGCTGGCTGTGATTAGCTTATGATTCACTTTAGCTGCACATAGAGGCAGCTTGTAAAAATATGAACAGTATAACTGTTTCCTGAGTTTGTGCTGACAGCAGCTCCTGGGGGAACGCCGCTCTCAGCAGGAACACATGGCCACGCTCTGGGCCCGTGCCAGCACATGGATTAACCGAGCCTGCTCACAGCTAGCGTCTTCAGGGCCGGGACCTGGACTAACACAAGGTGCTACACAAGCATCCTCAGTGCTGTGGCAGCTGACGCACAGTCAGGTCCAGTACAGTATGCTCTTTAACGGGACAACAAGCTGGTTTCACAATGACAAGGAGAAAGAAATCAAAGCAAATAGCTCGACTTTCCCAAGCAGCTGTTCTGCTCAAACTCACTAGTTTTAAATGGTTACTTGTGTTGATGTTCCAGTGATGGAAAACCTTGGCGCTATTAAATCCTCCTGTTTGTGATGAATTGAAGAGGAAGGTCCAGGAACTTTTGTAAAATTATATTAGAAAATCCAACTTATTAATAATAAAAACGAAATGGCATTTTTGTAGATCGGAGGGGGGTGCGGTCCAAGTTGCAGCGTTGAACTCTGATAATGCCAGAAATGAATTAAATCAACCAAATTTGCTGTGGATAATTCTCCCTGCCTCCAGACTGGTCCGAAGACGTTACTGTTGCAGCACATCAGCCAGGGGTTTGTTTTTCACCGCGTTAAATTATGCAAATATTGCATTCAGTGAAGGAGAGTTGAGAGCTCCGATTTCTATCATGATCTGTAAAAAATACGACATATTTTAAAAGGCTATTCTTTGTGTATAAAAAAGCTTTCAAATAAAGCTGAGGGGAAAAAAATGCAATTTTTTGCCCAACAGTGAAGTAAAGCTGAACATCAACCGTCATGTTCGCTGACTTCCCGCTCGCCACGTGGAAATTCGTGGGATTTATTCGTACATTTATGAGACAGGTGAACAGGATAAAATCATAAAGGAGCAAAAACTATTACAGAGGCCATGAAATATCCTAAAACATTTGTACATACAGTTTTACAGTGATCTCCAGTAATAAAGGCAGAAACATAAAGGAGCCATACAGTTTTGTCTTACAGCTTACAAAGATATAAAATGAATGTGTTATTGGCAGCAAAGATTTCAAGCTTCTTAACACCCTCTTGTGACATTCTCATCTCCCTCAGTGGACCAATCTCCCCTGAGCGCTGGGCGGGACGTCCGTCATGCATACAGCACTAGGTCATATAGTCGGCTCCAGCCAGGCCAGAGGAGAGTAGTCATCTGAGGGCTCGGCCGCCTCCAGCAACACTCTGTCATCACATCCATGTACCGCTTAGTCCAAACCATATGGCTCTGCAGCGCAGCGGCACATAGTAACACAGCAGCAGTTTATGTGTTGGCATTCCTGATATGCAGTCATAAGTAGCTGCTGAATATTGGGAGGGGGGGGGTGGCCAGCTCCATTTTTAAAGGCAGGTCTGTTGCTCCTGAGTCTGGATTTTTAACCTGTTTCATTAAATTAATGTCAACTGTACAACAGTAACTTGTTTAATGGGTAGTTTTTTAAACTTGTGCAAACTTTTACATTTATTCACTGACGTTTCTCTGAGTGCATGGCGGTATTACCGTGATGGAATAAAGCCACGTTAAATACTTTTTCCCATTTCATTAAACTTGTGCTGAAGTAGTTTTTGAGAAAAATTACACACTTTTTTCCAGGTTATAAAAGAGGGTATTTGCACCTCTCAATATAAGTAATTATGAGGTTAAATGTTATGTAATTTATATGTTTATTTTAGTCTTTATGCCACTGCCTTAAATATATGAGAATAAAAAATAAACAGAACTACACAGGACAAGTTTGTGGTAAAAAATGTTAAAGTTGTAAATAAATGGATATCATTTGTAAATGTAGAATAATCTGTAATAAACATGATAACTTTGTGGCATCTTTAGGAGAACTGGCACATGCAATTAAATGAGACTTTTAAGACACTCACGTGTATTTTTATTTAATAAATAGTAATGTAACAAAATATGTAATGGTAGGGTTTTTTTAATAGATATTTCTCTTTCACGCCTACGTTTGCTGTATTATCCTGAAAAATAGCAAACTACTCTTATGAGACATTGTAATCTTAGGTGTAACGCAGTCTGCCTTGATCCTGGAAATGTCTGCTTGAACTCGCTGAAGCGCACTGCCGAGCTTTAACGTC
Organism: Xenentodon cancila; assembly: GCA_014839995.1. Lineage (NCBI taxonomy): Eukaryota > Metazoa > Chordata > Actinopteri > Beloniformes > Belonidae > Xenentodon > Xenentodon cancila. The sequence goes on from CM026206.1 coordinate 17,551,326, forward strand.
ACACGGTAGGTTTCTGCGGACTGAACCAGTTTAACGAGCATGAAATGGCTGAATTCGAGTCAGCTGGTGCAGCTCTAACATTTCACATCTCAGCTTTGAATTCTTTGTTCTCATAATTATCGTTCCCCAAGCTCCAGTGTGGCTTTTTTTGGACGCAGAGGCCGAAGTGAAGTTTGAGTTTACAAATGTGTGTAAAAGATCAACACATTACAAAAAAAAAAAAAAAAGATTAATCAGTTTCCATAAAAACTGGATTCAACAAAGTCACAAATAATGGAAACTCAATATGACTCCACTCAAAAGTCATAAGCGTGTTGTCTTTTTTTTCCTCTCTAGGCCACAAAGCTCGGAGTCGCTGCAGCTCAGTGTGTGCATGTGTGCGCTCGCTTAAATGCGCGCTCTGCTGTTTGTTGACTTAAGATCATAATATGTGGCAGGAGGTCGATTACGTGTGGGGAGCCCAAGTTTCCACACGCATGGACTGTTTCCTCTTGTGTGTTTAGGATCCCCAACTGCTCCGCTGGGTTTGCTGGATCATGTGGCTCCCGGGCCGGCATCAAGCTCTCTCTTAGCTTGAGACGTCACAATGCATGAGGCATTTTATTGGAAATGGTTTTGAGACCGTCACAAATGGAGCAGTCGTGAGTTGAGTCTTCACTTTTCCCGTCTTTGTGTCTTGCAGGGCGCCAGGCCCTCTCATGTCCCCTGGGTTGAAAGGAACAGGGACCTCTCCGCCCCCTCCTCCGATGGAGAAACAGCACATCCACCCTCACCACAAGTCCTACCCCTATCACCATCATCAGTCCTCCAATAACGGTAAGAGCAAACGGACTAGTTTCAGGAAATCGGCTTTGAGAGTGGACGTGTTCGTTGGCGTTTCAAATTAATAATACTCGATTGATCCCAAAGGGAAATTCGGCCAATTGTTGAACATGTAAATATGTGAGTGTGTGTGTGTTTTAAAAACACTTACTGAAGCACCAGACCCACATGAAAGCCGTCAGCAAGAGGAAGTCGTCTCGTAGAGCAGCAATGCTGCTCTGCAGCTCCGTCAGAGCACTTTTACGATGGAGCGAGATCAGAGTTGCAGGCACAGAGTGGGAAGAACCACATGCAGGAAGCCTTTTTTTTTTTGCCTGCGCCGAAGTAGCCAAGAAAGTGCTGGCTCATGCTTTCAGCCGTCTCTCAGCGTCCTGACATGGCAGGCTCAGCTGTCACAGCCGAGCCTTTTCCCTAATTCTCTAAACACTGTTTTCCCTGTAAAGATCTACACATGGACGTCTCTCTAACCACACTGTGGTCGCGGAGTTGCGTAAAAGTACTCCAGGAAAGTATGCTTTCCCATTATCAAGACTCCTGTGGCTGATTCTGGGTACAAACTTGAGACGATGGGGGGACAAATGTAACACACTGTGGGGCTGGCAGGGCAAGAACCAGCACAAATATGGCATTGTCATAGTGTGCAATTGAGAAGATGCTCGCTGACTTTGGAAACAATCGCCCATAGATACCAGTGGCAGCTGATCAAGTCTGGGTTTTTTTTTGTTTTATAACTTTTCTCCCAACTCCTCTACATCCTCCGTCGTTTCCTAGAATACCAAGGCAGCTTTCAGAGCTGCTTCCATTTTGGAGACTCGTACAGGATCGAGCAGACCGTCGACGGTGTCCACGTCCCGGGAGATTCTCACGTCTACACGTCCCATCAGCAGAATGGCTTCCACATGTCGACCAGCAGCGCCGACTCCACGGGTGAGGATTTTTTTTTAATTTTTTTTGTTTTATTTACAGCCCGAGTACCAGTATCATAAACGTCAGCCCGGCTCATCGTAGTAAATAAACTGCGTTTCATCACATCTGTTCCAGGCTTCGGCCTGACTCAGGAGCTGCAAGGAGGCGCGGGTTGCCAGTTTTCCTCGAGCTCAGAGGAGAACATTTTCTTCCAGGTGGGCAGCTTTGACCGCAGCTTGAGCCACATGTCCTCCGTCTACACAGAGACATAAACACTGGAGCAAAGCACGCTTCCCCCACACCTGCTCACATGCATCTGTACACACCGACTTCACCTCCTCTTTAGGTCTAGAAGCCAGCTGGACTCTTATTCATGGTTGTTCAAGACATTTCAGCTCTCGTCCAAACAGCTTCTTCAGTACACACACTGACAAGTGGGAGGTTTAAAGACAAGTCCAGTTACCTTGTATTTTTAAGCACATAAAGATTACCATCACTGAGAATCGAGGCGTGGGGGGAAAATAATCTAAAAGTCAGATAATTGAAATATAACTGTGATAGTTCATTGGCACTAATCTGAATGGAAACGACATCAATTTAGCACCTGAAGTAAGCTTGAAGAGCAGTTTCCAACTCTTGTGCCTTATGAACCCCTAAAATGAAGAACAGCACTCTTGTAAATCCTCACCTTCACCATCTGTATCATCCTACCAGCAAGAGAAGGTGACTTATCGAGCATCTGCTTCGATATCCTAGTCAAAGAGCCTTTACAAATGAAATTCAGTTAACTTGCATTCAATCTGGGGCTAGATGTTTTTGAAATTGTTATTGTCTCCATTTTAAACTGGAGCCCTATGAAACATTACATTAAATTCATTCTCAAAGGAGATTCTTTTCTTTTTTTTTCCAAATAATTTGGTTAGGTTTGGATTGACACACCATTAAATTACAGAAATCCCAGAAATTACATACAAGTTTATAACCTGTTTTTTTTGTTGTTTTTTTTTTAATTTTAAGTCAGATTCAAAATAATCGTTATTGGACAAGTTCTCATCACGAATACAGTCTGACGTCATTACATGGTGCTGTAAGTTGCAGAGTTACAAAACAACCAGTTTATGCAATAATTTCAGTTTTAATGTATGAAGTTTAAACACTACAAACCCCTGGGTGTGCTCTGCATCCTTGTGTGTGTGTGGGTTTTTTTCTTTTTCCTTTCTGTGATCTACATCTTTCAATCTATCTTAGACTGAAGTGTAGCAAGGAATATATCATTTTGCTGTGATGTTTTAGCATTGGAAAAAAAAAGTTTGCATTCCTGTATTTTTGTTTTTCAAGTGTTTTTTTCTTTTTCTTGAATTTTTTTGTTAAGGAGGGTTTTGGTTTAGTGATTTAGAAGTAAGCAGTGAAATCCAGCTCCTTCTATTATTATTATTATTATTATTATTATATGTATAAAATGTACAGTTTGTTTACATCAATTATTTGAATGTTTGTCACTTCTCAATTTAATGAATAAACAACCGAATGTCTGCACAGTGTCTGCTTTTATTTGGAAGCAGGGAGGTATTTTAAAAAATATAAAAAATAAGAAACATTTCACATTTTCAATATTTTATCCGTCTGATTGCTGAGCTTTAGTTTAGCGGCACTATAAGAAAACCCTTTAGGCTAGATGGGTATTTTGCTCCCTCTAGTGGACACAGGCACAAACTGCAGATGGCGCTTTCACGGACGTATAAAATCCATCCAGATGACAGGCACGCCATCATGACAAACTTTGTGATGTTGCCTCATTTCTGTTTCTTCCTGCTGACGTAGCTCTGATAATAGAAGTTACTGAAGAGGATGATGAGGGTGACGCAGTAACCAAACACAAACGCATTCATAGAGTCAGGAAAGTCGCACTCTGTGAACAGATTGTAGCCCGTGTGCAGGAGGAAGAGCACGAACTGGACCTGCAGAGAGAGACAACAGAGTTCAGCGCCGTTTAATCACCCTGCAAGTACATGCGAGACACCCATTACTGCAGATGTGGAGGCACTCACCAGCTGCAGGGACGTCAGATACCGTTTCCACCACAGGTACTTCTGCATGTGAGGGCCGATCGCCGCCAGGCCGTAGTAAGAGTACATGATGACATGAACAAAAGAGTTTACCAGGCCAATGAAGAATGCTGCAGTGTGGTGCAGATAGAGGAATGCATGACAAGTTTGCATAAGTTACAAAGGCATCATACAGTGTAATTACTGACAGTGCAATGCAATTTGTGTATCATGTTCAGTAGAGGATTTAAGACTTAACTACTCATGAAGAAATAAGCAGCATTTTAATATTATAGTGTAATTTCCCTTCAAAATGTAATTTCCCTTTGGGATTAATAAAACATTATTTAACTGAACTCCAGTAAAATGAATGTGAGCTCGAATACACCGCCAGATAGGATCGGTGTGTTGTTGGTTTTCGGATCTTTGTGGAATTAGTCGAAGCTCTA